>MDKJ01110423.1:0-91995 GCA_005239525.1 Nicotiana knightiana
CGGTACATTATTCATACTGACGTCTCTTTTGCCTGGGGACGCTGCGTTTCATGCCCGCAGGTCATGATAGATAGGTCAAGAGCCCTCCAAGTAGGTTATCAGCTCAGCGGAAGATGTTGGTGCGCTCCATTTGCTTCGGAGTTGCTCGTTGGTTAGTATGATTTAGACACGTATTGTTTGGTAAGGCGGGACTCTGTCCCGACCTTTATGATATTTATATACTCTTAGAGGCTTGTAGACATATGTCGTGTACATAAAGGATTGTACGGCCTGACCGGCCTATGTTTTGGGTTTATAAAGGATTATGTTGTCCTATTAGCCCATATGTCATGTGTATGTAATGATGTAATAAGAAAGATACGTTATATTGGTACTCGGTTGGGTAAGGTACCGGGTGCCCGTCGCGGCCCACCGGTTTGGGTCCTGACATTCACACTCTCCGAAGATCATCTTTCTCTAGCTGCCTTTATTATCAACACTTATCCGGTATTGAACCACCGCACCTCACGATCTCTGCTAACCGCATTCTTCAATACTTCTTCTCAATACTCTGACCCCACACAACCGAAGAAACCATAGCACCGCCAAACTTAACACATTCCATTCGATCAATGACGACGACTACACGTCACAGGTGCATATCCCATCTCACTTGAAGACACCAAGTCTTACTACTTTATCAACCCCAACCAGACCATTCATAACCCAAATGCCTCTCCTATGCCGGCACTAGAATACCGAAATCTCGAAATCACACTCTGAGAAGACCTCCATTCAAACCATTCATCATCCCCAACATACGGGCAAGCATTCTATCATCATATCGACATCATATCGACATCACACGATAACCAATCGCAAGCATCATCACTGCCTGAGCATAGCCTTAAGGCTCCCAGAAACACAGCTACTGAGCTGAAACAACATATTACTCTTTTGCAGAGCCATAACAACAGCCCCAACCAATTACACATGGAAGCATCTTGAATTACATCCATAGCACCATTTCAATTCCTCAAATTCCTGATTCATAGCAAGCGCTTCGCGACACTTAAGATTGAGTAAGAATAAACTTAGGCATAAGCCTCAAGGGAATCGAATCGCACGATGGGGAATCAAGAAGGGAAGTACTCCTAACAATCTTGGAGCCTCTCGAAGATAAGTACAGACGTCTCCGTACCGATCCGTAAGACTCTACTAGACTTGCTCATGACTCGTGAGACCTACGGGAACCTAGCGCTCTGATACCATGTTGTCACGACCCAAAATTCCTAAGGTCGTGATGGCGCCGGACACCATTGTTAGGCAAGCCAATCATTTATTAGTTGAAATAATTTTCTATTTTTTTTTTAACATTTATGAAAAATATTTTCTTTCACTTTATTACATATTAACTAAATAAAATCTGTCGAATAGAATAGTGATTTAAATATTATAATTTAGCAAACATATCCCAACATATCACAGAACCCGGTGTCACAAGTACATGAGCAATTTCTAAGAATTTATACCATCATTACAAAGCCTGTCCGAAATACCAATTGGACAAGGAATTTAAAAATGAAAATCAATACAGTACCAGGGAGACTCTGTCAGCTGCGAATCGCTTCCGGATAATGCAGCTCGCCTAAGTCTTCGAATCCTCCACATTGCTATGAAAGTACCTGTGAAATAAAATGCACAGCAAGTGTAGCATGAGTACAACGTGTACTCAGTAAGTCGCCCGCCTAACCTTAGAGAAGTAGTGACGAGAGGTCGAATTAGACACTCACTAAGGGCCAGCAAATTAATTAACAATATAAGATGAACACGATAGGCATGTGAAGGTAGTAAAACAACATATATAAGGCACTGAAACCCAAGTAAATACTGGAAATAAACAACCAGTTACCACTTTCTCATTATTTTCCAAAATATCTTAAATAAACAATTTCCTCTTTGTTTTCCCCCAAATATCATAAATCCACAATTTCTTCTTTATTTCCCCCCAAATATCTTATCACTTCAAAAATCATGAAAAACATTTAACAATTTAGCATGCGCATACAGGATAAGGACAACCGGCCTGAGCCGTCATAATAATCAACTCTGTGCACTGCCGAGGATCGAACGACCCGTACCAAAAGTGCGCCTCTCAATAAAATACTCATGTCTATACACTGCCGAGGATCGAATGGCCCATACCAAAAGTGCATCTCTCAATATAATAATCCTCTCTATGCACTGCCGAGGATCGAATGGCCCGTCCCATAAGTGCACCTCTAAATATAATAATCATGTCTATGCACTGCCGAGGATCGAACGGCCCGTACCAAAAGTGAATTTTAAATCCGCCGTGGCGTACGACCCTCTCCCATGAGAGTAGGGAAAATAACACTTCGCTCGCGGAATGTAAATTGTGAAGCGGTCACATGCAGACATGCACAATCAACAATCCACCCCGAATACGCCGGGAACACAAATACTCATGTAAATGACTGATTTCTCTTTTGAAAAACCACAAATAGTATTTAAATCCCTTCTTCGAAATTCGCTTGCCGAGTTTATATAACGTTTAATAACACAACCCTATTCGGAAGTACAATTGCCCGCAAAGGAAATAAATTCTCTTTTTAAATGATTTAGAAAATGGACTCTAGTCTTCTTTAGATATTCAATTACGATTTTGATTATATTAGCGGTTTAATATTACAGGCAGGATCACAGGTATGCCACATAAGGCATGCTAGTGAGTCCTAGACTACCCGGACATGGCATAATAGTAGCTACGCACGGACTCCTGTCACCTCGTGCGTACATAGCCCTCGAAGATAATAGCATATACTTAATTAATTTACCTAGGGGGACAATTACCTCTCACAAAGTTAGAAAGGAGACTTACCTCGCTCCGAGATTCCATAATCGGCCTCCAAGCCCTTTCGATGACTCCAAACGGACGCACAACACCCCAAAACTATCCAGACAACGACAACCCAATGAAAATATGCTCTAATATATAGTGAAATGACCAAAATGCCCTCGGGCCCATGTGCCCGAAATCTGAAATTCTCGAATATATATTCTACCCATAGCCTTACTAACTCAAATATACCATTTACTTAAATATTCATGCTCAATTCGTGGCTAAATTCCAAATTTACATTTTCTAGGTTTCTTCGATAATTCCCAAATTCCCACCAATTTCCATGCCTAATCCATGCATATAATCTTCTATTTAACTTAGAAGCATGAAGGAGTTACTTACCTTGACACTGCATGAAGGAATCCTCTCTTTGAAGCCTCCCAAAATCGCCTAAGCCCATGAAGAAATGAAGACAAATGAACCCAAATCCTTGTTTTAAAACATTCTGCCCAGGACGATTTCCGCACCGTGGTCCTACCTCCGCACATGCACTCCCGCAGGTGCGACCAATCTCCCGCACCTGCGATTTACTCAACTCCAGCCCAAAATCGCACCTGCGCCCCATTGTCCGCACATGCGGAAATTCCATCGCACCTGCGATCCCAGCCAAGCCTGCCCACTCTCGCACCTGCAGCGCCAAAGCCTCACCTGCGGCCAAATCCTCGCAGGTGCGGATCACACCAGATGCAACAACCTTCAGCTTTCTTCAACTTCAAATATTGATCCGTTAACCACCCCGAATCCACCCGAGGCCCCCGGACCCTGTCCAATTATGCCAACCTGTTCCAAAACATAATGCGGACTTGCTCGAGGCCTCAAATCACATCAAACAACATCGAAATCACGAATCGCACTCAAATCCCAACTTTATGAACTTAGAAATTTCCAACTTCTACATCCGATGCCAAAACCTATCAAATCACGTCCGATTGAGCTCAAAATTTTCGCACAGGTCATATTCGACATTACGGACCTGCTCCAACTTCTGAAATCACATTCCGACCTCGATATCAAAACTTCCACTTCCGGTCGGATTTCTCAAAAACCTTCAAATTTCTATCTTTAACAAACGGACTTCAAAATGACCTACGGACATCCAAATTTACTTCCGATCGCGCTCCCAACTCCAGAATCACCATACAAAGCTATTCCCATACTCAGAATCCCAAATGAACATCAAAAACACTGAAATGCACTTCAAGCCCGAATTTATGAAATTCTTCAAAAATGCTGACTTCCATAATATGCCTCGAAACGCTCCCGGGTTATCCAAAACCCGATCCGGACATACGCCCAAGTCCAAAATCATCATACGAACTTGCTGGACCCTTAAAATCCTGATTCGGAGGTCGTTTACTCAAAATTCTAATATTAGTTGATTCTTCCAACTTAAGGCTTCTGAAATGAGAATTTTCTTTCCAAATCAACATTGAACTTCCCGAAATTCAATTCCGACCACACCTACAAGTCATAATACCTGAAATGAAGCTGCTCACGACTTCAAACCGGTGAACGACGCGCTAGAGCCCAAAATGATCGGTCGGGTCGTTACACCGATCTTCACAATGATTTGAAGGCAAATATCATTAACCTCCATAAGTATGACTACTCGAGTTCCATGTGAATTTGACTCGGACTTTATTCCAAAGTGTTTTAACTCTTTATTAATCCTAAAAATGTCTTGTTCTCATTTATCCAATTCAAGACTAAATCATTTTTCTAGGATCTGGCCAAAAATTCCGCATGCATGTCATGTCACTAGAACTAGCAGGATAAGGATTAAGCACAGAATGACACATAAGGATAACATATATTTCATTGAATAAGGATGGAAGGGTTTGATAACAAGAAAAACAACCTAAAATCCAAATTACAACCTTCAAATAACCTAGATAATGAAAATAGCGACAGAATAGACACGAGACTCACACAAACAGAATAGAAGGATAGGAGGATTTTTGACTCAATAAAATAAATAAAATTTGGATCACAACCCTGAAATAACTCAGATAATAGAAAAAACATCAAGACAAGCTACCAAGATTCCTTCCTAGTGAGGAGGGAATGACTTTTCAATTGCTAAGCTTGACATTTAGCCAAAAATTTGCTTATCAGAATTACCAGGTCCTTCTCCAATTTTAATATCATTAACTTCAATAAGAAATTTCCCGAGAGGATACTCATGTTCCATGTCACCACGTATTAGTCCCACAAAGTGTGCATCATCATGTGCAGGTAAAGGATTCTGCGTGATATTCTGGGTGTCACTGTCTTGGATCACAATCAGTTTTTCCAGGATCATCCTTTTTATTTCTCTTTTCAAATCCCCACACCTTTCAACATTGTGCCCCTGGGCATTGGAATGGTATTCACATCTTTTAGAAGGATAAATCTTCTTGCAAGTGGGTCCACATGATTTGGAGGAATAGGTGCAACCTTGTCGTCATGCTTTAATTTCTCAAACAATCTTGCATAGGACTCTCTTATTGGTGTAAAATTATCTTTTAACCTTTTTTCCCTCTATACCCCTGGCTTGGATGTGGGCTATAGGGAACTTGAAAATTTTGTGAAGGCTGGTGGAGATTTTACGATGCTGGTGCTCGCCCTCCGGGATGTCTTGGTGGCTGGACAACATACTGAGATGGAGCAACAGAGTAATGTGGGCTCTGAGGTGGGTAGTAATGCTCAGGGGAATCATAGGAAACCAGACGAGGCGTCTCATACCTTCGAGATATTCTCCTAGAACCTCTTCTCGACCCTGACGTCATCATTGTTTCTTCATCCTTCTTATTCGTGTCACTAAGATTATCAGATTCAATCTGGACAGCATGAGTTGTGGCTTTGAGAACTGCTTGACTTATAATTCTGCCTGTCTTAAGGCCATTCTAAACCATTTCCCCAATTTTGATTACTTCCGAGAAGGATTTGTCAACTGCGAACATCATGTTTTGAAAATAATCTGGCCTTTGAGCCTGAAGGAAGACAATGATTACTTGTGGTTATCCATGGGTGGCTTAACTCTAGCCGCTTGCTCTCTCCATTTAATGACATATTCCTAGAAACTTTCAGTTGGTTTCCTCTTCAGGTTGGAAAGGGAATTGCGGTCTGGGGCAATGACTATGTTGTATTGGAACTGTTTGACAAAGGCTTGGGCCATGTCACTCCAGACATACTAGTGAGATGTGTCTTGATCTATAAACCATTTGAAGGCTATCCCCGTAAGGCTTTCCCCAGAATAAGCCATCGGTAATTCTTCCTTTCCTCCTGCACCTCTAAGTTGATTGCAATACCTTTTGCAGATGGGCTATGGGGTCTCCATGTCCATCATACTTAACAAATTTGGGAGTCTTGAAACCAAGTGGCAAACGAACATTGGGGAACATACATAGATCCTTGAAGGTAATACTCTTCTGACCTGCCAACCCTTGTATATTTTTCAATTGTTGTTCTAAGCTTTTTATTCTTTGAGTCATTTCTTCCTGTGCCATCTTTCGGCAGGCTTCTCAATCTTTGCAAGAAGATCAAATAGGTACGAGTGGTACTCAGGAGAGTGGTATTGATCTTGCTGGGTAGAAAATTGTGACTCATGAGTTTTCCTCTGCACCACCGTCGGCTGTGGGACGGTGAAGACATGCATACAGTAGTGGTTGTCAATGGCACACTTTGGGAGCGCGCAACAGAAGTTCCAGCTGTAGTCGTACTGTTGGGATAATGACAGAACCCAGGTGAATACGATTGATCAGACAATAAGACCAAATGGTAGTAGTCAAGATAGATATGAACTCTGGGAAGCCATGAATAGAGAAAGGCGGTTCTTGGCCATTGGCCTATGTTTGACGCATTTCAGTTATTTGCTGTTTCAGTATTCTACTTTCCTCAACCGTAGTAGACTCTTGTTGAACCCTCTGACCCTGAGTCTCTTGACCACTCGTACAACTTCAATGTCAGTTGTCATTGGCATTTTTCTCTTGGATCTTGTGAATTCTGGATGTGTTGCTAGCTTACCACAAACCGACCACCTCAAACTTTCTTCACAATTCAAACAAAAGACACGTTAGAATGGACTTAGTCGGCCTTTATTATTATCATCATCATCATTTTTTCAACACTTTTTTTGGTCGATCGAACCTCATGCAGGTTGCCTACGTATCATGTGAAAACATGAATCAGATATTTGCGTAGTTTGGGAAGATTAGGAATGAAGTAAATAAACTAACTTTTATTTTACTCTTTTATAAAACTCAGACCATGAAAGCGTTTAGAAAAAGAATATATACTTTTTTGCATTTCATTGTTTTATTTTGAAATTTTCAAAAGAAAGGCTTATAAAGAGGAAAGAAAATATTTTTGGATTTTGTTTTTTTATTTTTTTTTAAAATTTTCGAAAGAAAGACTTTTAAAGAAGAAAGAAAATATTTTTTGAATTTTTGATTTTCTTTTTTTTTTTTTTGAATTTTTGGGGAAAAAATTTCTAAAAAAGGTAGAAAATATTTTTCAAATTTTTATTTGATTTTTCTTCTTTTTTCTAATGAAAGACTTCTACAAAGAAAATATTTTTGGGTTTAAGAAATTTTTTTTTTATTTGTTTGGGATTTTCTAGAAAAAACTCCTAAAGAAGGAATTAAAAGAAAATATATTTGGAATTTTAAAAAATGGGGTCAGAACCGATGAGGCTTGCCTATGTATCTCACATCCGGTGAGAATCAGACCTGCCTAGTTCGGTCAACAGCAGGGAATATTTCAAAATTTTAGTCTATTTTTCAACACCTTTTGAGTAAAATCAGACACGATTCGAGTTTTGAACACAAGATTTTATGAGAACTGGTGAATCTCACCCTTTTTTTTTCTTGGTTTTGTTCAATTTCTTTCCATGTTTTAAAAGACAGTCATGCAAAATGAATCAAACAAATGTACAACTAGCACGTAAAATGCATCAGGATGGTCTTTTAATTTGGGTACACCTGTCCTATACGGACCCAACCCCTATGCTGAGTTCCCAAAGTCAAATGCACGTGATGCAAACAAACGTTCCTACTGAGGATCCGCCATGAGGCTGTGTTATTCTAGGTTTGAATCCTGGAGTGTGTTGTTCTAGACCTGGCTAACCCGAGCGGACAACTCGAGCCGGGAGGGGGGGGGGGGCAACGTACCGGGAACCAAAAGGCCATCCGACTTTGTAACTGATCCGATCCTCATTCTAAATTAGGGCATGACACTAATAGAAGAGAAGCCACGTCAGCGTGCACTTCCCAGAAGATTTAGAAAACTCAGGGAGAAGAAGGGGTTCGTAACAGTTTTATATAAAGTTCAAACAATATCAAAGCGGTAAAAACGACAATTATCACTTAGGATCAAACAAATAATTTTAGACAATCACAAGTAGCCAAGTATAACAGTCATTCTAAGCTCGAATTCTGAACCCTGAACTAGAGATTCTGGGTTCTTATTCCCCAGCAGAGTCGCCAGAGCTGTCACACGACTCACACCTCCTTTTTCCCGAGATGATAGGGAGTTTTTCCAATTAAAGAGACGTTATTCGAAATGAGATTATTGAATTAATCAGAATCGCCACTTGGAATAATTTATTATGGTGTACCAAGTCACCGATTTCTTTTAAAATTCCAAATCGAGGAAAATTGACTCTTATTTATGGTCCGCGAACACAAAAGACCAGGTAAGGAATTCGGTTAATCTAGGAGAAGAAGTGAGGCACTCCCGAGTTCTGTGGTTTAAGCACGATCGCTTAACAATTAATAATTATCCTAATTATCTGATTTAATACATATTTGAAACCTATTGTGCATTTTTACCCTTTAAAATCGCTTTTAGTATTTATGGAATTTGTTTGAACAAGTCGTGATATCGCGCACACTTTTTTTTTTTGTACACATTGTGAATCGCGCCATGTGAAATGCACCCGCAATTTACAATGTGTTTATTTTTTATTATTATTATAAATGCTGGTCGAGTCACGTGAAACACACACTCGAATTGAGGATTATCTATCATGACTATGCCACAGAACCATAACTATAGTCACGATGATTTATCATTAATCGCGCCAAAAGCAAGATTCGGTATTCATGGTTTGATTGTTTTCTCAAGTCCAAGTTCTAGTGCAAAGGCCCATAAATCATGGAATGGATTCGTTCTAGAGGGGCAATGAAATTGGTGAGCTTCGTAGCTTTGAGGATTTATTTGAGATTAATTACTATAATGGTGGGAAGAACAACCTCAATAATTAAGACATGCTTTACTTGGAATTGTTCGACAATGCACCAAAACAGGCCTATTACATATAGTTACTAACTGAATGAAAGCTATAGGTTATTGAATAGCCTAAACTAACAACACATCTAAAGTGAAATTCACAAATACATAATCACATTCAGTTTAATAAATCTCGAATGGTGATATATTCACTTACTGAAAATTGTGATTATTACATGACTTATCCATAAATCCAGTAAACAAACCATTATGCTTATGAATACAACACTACTAAATTACCTTAGACTTGTATTAGCTACAACTCATTTAACAGAGATTACAAGGTAGCTTTCATTATCACACATATACAATACATTTTCAGAAGAAAGAAAAGAAAAAAAAAACGTAGAAATAGGAAATCAAGGCTCAACAGAGTCATTCAGCATGTTCATAACTGTCACGATCCAAATTCCCAAACCACGGGATTGTGATGGCGCCTAACACAATACTTACTAGGCAAGCCAATGTTAGAAATTTACTAACCATTTTCTTTTAAAGTTACTTACACTTAATAGAACAATTCAAAATAAATACGAATCTAATACTTTCCACTAGATAACTTTGTGAAATACTAATAACGATCAATAATTAAACCGAACAACGAACTAAATATATATCTATAAAACTACCCCAGGGTCTGGTGTCACAATTCACGAACTACTTAGAATACTACAAATAATGGCTGGAAGAAGTATATATGCCTGTTTCGAACGAAATAAAATAGCGTCTATAAAGTAAAGATAAGACTGCAGGAATTTGCGGACGCCATCAGATCTACCTCGTGTCTCCGAACGAAAATGCTCAGCTACTAAGATCTCCTAACTCCGGCCGGTACCTGGATCTGCAGAAAAGAGTGCAGAGTGTAGTATCAGTACAACCGACCCCATGTACTGAGTAAGTGCCGAGCCTAACCTCGACGAAGTAGTGACGAGGCTATGGCGGGGCGTTAACAATATAACATGTGAACAATATATATAATAAAGCAAGAAAGAAATAATAATAATAATCTCGATAACCAGTAACTTGCCACAGTAAATAAAAACAACTCAAATAACTCTTTTCAGATATCAACTGTAATCAACTCCTCAAAATTCCATAGTTTCAATTTAAATCACAATAAAATCAGAGTATGAAAACCTTTTTAAATAAAATCGGAGTTTTCCAAATCTTTATTTTCGAAAATCAGTAAAACATAAATATTCACCCTTATCGCTCATTGTTGCGGTGCGCAATCCTCTCCCACCTGTCCACCCTTATTGCTCCTTCCTATATATATATATATATATATATATATATATATATATATATATATATATATATATATATATATATATATATATATATATCATCCTTATTTCTCCTGTTGCAGCATGCAACCCGATCCCACATGTCCACCCTTATCACTCCTTGTTGCGGCGTGCAACCCACTCCCACCAGACATATCATATCAGTTTATTCATAAAAACTTTCACAATTCAAGCCAAGCTTTTCACAATATTTTTATATCAACAATTGTAAACAGAAGCTGTAAAACTCATAAACTTCATCAACTATCATTTCATACGAAGCCAACCGGAATATATATACATATCGTAACACTGGCAACCAGCTCAATCCTTATGTAACACAACAAAACCAAAAGAACAACCAACACTTCCACTTGAAGCAATACTTAACAACAATTTACAAATCCAAATAGACATATAAACCTCAATGATCATGAAACAATTAAGCCCGAAAGCAAATAATTGGAAACCGGGGAAGGGATCATGTTTAACAGACAATTTGGTGGTGCATAGATACTCGTCACCTCACCTATACACCACACACATGTGAATTCACATAGCATTTAAGTGGGGATTCCTATTCCCTCAAGTCAAGGTTAAACCAAGCACTTACCTCAAATTCGCATGCCACTCACTGCTCAATTACCTCTTTTCCTTTCGAATTTTGCTCTAACCCGCTCGAATCTAATCATAATTAGCTCAGTATCATTAATTAAGGCTAAAGGAAGTAACTTTACTGAAAATTTATGATTTTCCTAAGTTTTCTCAAAAAAAGTTAAAACCCGACCCCGAGCCCGCTTGGTCCAAACTCGGGATTCAGACCAAATTACGTTTACCCATTCGCCTCCTAGCCCGAATATTCAATTAGTTTCGAAATCCGACCCCAATTCGAGGTTAAAATTCGAGTTTTACAAAATTCCTTAGTTTTACCCAAACCCTCAATTTTTTTTATCATGAAAATTCTTGATTTTGAACTGAAAAGTGATGAAAAACAATGGGTAATTAAAAGAAAAGAGTACACTTACCTATGATTTTGGAAGAAAAAGCCTTGAGAAAATCGCCCTAGGTCTTCTAATCTTATGAAAAAAATAAGAAGAAAAAGGCTGGAGTTCTAATTAAAGTGAACCCACTGCCCGACCCTCGCACCTGCGGTGCTTGGGCCGCATCTGCGCATCCGCACGTGCAGATAGGGGGCCACTCCTGCGGACATGGGACTGGGCCCTTGGGGCCGCATCTGCGGATGGTTTTCCGCTTCTGCGGTCCCGCTCCTGCGATGGGGAGTCCGCATATGCGGAACAAGGAACACCGGTCAGGGTCGCACCTGCGGGAAGGTATTCGCACCTGCGGCCAAAGGCTCGCAGGTGTGGGCACACCAGAACTGGCGCACCAACAGATTTTTACAAGTTTAAAAACATCCCGAAGCCTACCCGAAACTCACACGAATGGCTCTAAACCAAACATGCACTCAAGTCTAAAAATATCGTACGGACTTGCTCGTGCAATCAAATCATAAAAATAACAGTTAAAACTACGAATTTAACCTCAAAACTCATCATTTTTCTCAAGAACACTCAACTTTCACTATTTCTCAACTGGACATCCGAATCACGTCAAATAAATTCCGATTCTCACCAAATTTCACTGATAGTTTTTGAATATCATGACAAACCTCTACGGGGCTCCAGAACCAAAATACGGGCCCGATACCAATGGTTTCAAATATTAATTCATTTCTTCATTTCATTAAAAATCCAGCAAAATAATTTTCTTTAAAAATTGATTTCTAAATCTAGGGACCTCAGAATTCAATTCCGGGCATACGCCCAACTCCCATATTTTACTGTGGACTTCCCGGGATTGTCGGAATACGGATCCGGGTCCGGGTCCGTTCACTCAAAATATTGAACCAAGTCAACTAGAATCAAATTTTAAATTCCAAATATTACTATTTCTTATATTTTCACATAAAAACTTTTCGGTTTCAAGCTTGGACTGCGCACACAAATCGAGGTAAATAAAATTTAATCTTTTTAAGGTAATGAGCCTGGAATGGAGTCTTAATTTATAAGATGACCCTTTGGGTCAGCACAATAACTTCAAAAATAGGCCATGTAGAGTTAAACAACACTAGAGGGATTCCATGTGTACCTATGATTCAGGCGACAATAGAGTCGCGAAGACCAAACAAAGGAAGTAGAAAAGAAATCTAAAGCTCATCAAACAGCAGTCAATAGATCCAGCAATCAACAACAAATAACAAATTGCAGATTAATTCTAGATCTGCAAATCCAGAATCAAATGGAGAAACCCCTCTTGAATCAGCAAAAAAAAAAAAGCAACTCCAACCTTTTGAATCATTTTCAATGTAAAATCAATCAAAATCTATTGTTTTTTTCTTTTCATTTTCAGTTTTTTTTTGTTTTGAATTTTTCCGTGTGTTTTTCAGACGACGGCTAGGGTTTTTGTGTATGGAATGGTAAGGGGTCTGTTCTTGTTCACACACACACATAGATAGAGAGAGAGAGAGAGAGAGAGAGAGAGAGAGAGAGAGAGAGAGAGAGAGAGAGAGAGTTGGGAATGAGGGTGAGAGAGCAGTCGCCGGTGGCTGCTGACTCGCCAGATTCCGGCGTTTGGACAAGAGACTAGGGGTACAACTGTTAGGCGTCTTGGAAGATAAGGTGGCTCCTAGGGTTAGTCAAATGGGGAGGGGATCTGATCTGTTTGGAGAGGAAGGGGAATAGAAGGGCAGCTAGGGTTTTTTTTATGGGGGGGGGGGAGGGGGGAAGGGATCTAGTCTCTAGGGTTAAGGGAAAGGGGAGTGTTTTAATGAAGAGGGAGGCTAAACAAACTCCTTCCTTCCTTTTCTTTCAATTTTCAGAAATAACCAATTTATTGATCATTTTAAATTCCCACTAACTTGCAAAATTAACCTAAAAACCTATATTTCTAACCATTAGCTCATCTATTCAACTAACAAATGCATGTAAAATTACTAAAGTATTTTTTTTTGATTTTCATGTATTAGTTCTAACAATTAAAGAGTAATTAATTCCTAAAAATACAAATTAAACCTAGAATAGCATGAACTTAAAATCTGACAATTTTTTTTTATTTTTCTATGATTTTAAAATATTAAATGTGCATGAAATGCGACTAAATGCAAATAATTAACTAGAAATTCCTAAATTTTTTATAAAAATTAAAAGTAATTAGAAAAAGTCTATTTTTTGTGGATTTTGTAGGAGTATTTTTTGTGAGGCAAAAATTACGTGTTCACAACTGTATGGTAATGTTATACTCCCTTTGGTTCATTTTAAGTGATTTTTTAGCTATTTTCACACATATTAAGGAATCCATCTTTTAGTATTAATTAATAATGTAATTGACCATATTAACCTTAATTTTGTTCATTACTTACAGACTCTTTACTTCAGGGGCAATTTGAAAAAAAAAAAGTTAAATCTTTTTTAATATTTAAAAAAATTAAATATTGAGGACCACAAAAAAAGTTCAATTTTTTTTAAGTAAAGTGGACTGAAGGAAGTATAAGATATAGTAGTAATATCTTGTTGATATATGAGTAATAAAGAATGTTCTTTCTCTTCGAGGTATCAATTGATTTCCTTTTTGAGTATTTCTATTAATCAACAGAGAATCAATTTCGAGTTCTGTAATCTAGATGTTTTAGCCTAAGACAAATTCCTCGGGAATATGCCCGATGTTGTTTGACTAGTTTCCAACTAACTGGGTTTGACCTGTTTGAATTTGGCCTTTAACTACAATTTATGGGCCAATATTTTTAGAGAAAACTACCCTGTATAGCCCCTCAAAATTTTAATAGCCCATATATTTTCCCATGGATCCGAAATGTCCCTCCGGCCCAAACATATTATATCTAATAGCCCATAAATAATCCCTAGTATACTGACCCACCGACGCTTTTTAACTCACGTTTTTTCTATTGCACTCGGTTCTCTCGAAACACCGGTTTTTTCTCAAATATAACTTCTCCATTTTTACTCTTGCTCTCAATGTAAGTCAAAATTCTAGTAGGTTTTCGGATTTTTGTTCATAGTCGAGTCTATAATGGAGAAAAAGAAGTCCTTGAAGAAAAATAGGAAGTTGAGAGAATTTCCAAATTCTATGAAATTAGCTGGTAAATTAGTGAAATATAACCCTAGTTTCATTAGGAATGATGATGACAATTTTGAAGATTTATCAGAATTTGGGTGCGATTTGGGGCATGCAACCCCTAAATCTGTTCTAGCAATGCAAATACCCCTATCGAAGAAATGCAAAGTACCCCTGTTGATAGAAGGACTCGTTCACATAGTGGGAGTCCCAATGATAGAGTAATGAGGTCACAAACTGCTCAGCGTATAGTTATTGAAAAAGGCACAAGTTCAAAAAGAAAGATTAAAATGGTGGGAAAGGATTTTATGAAGGATAAGAGTAAAGGTTCTAAAAGGAAGGATAAAAGGGATGCAAAGTTTTGTATTATCACAGGTTTAAAGTGTATTTATGATCCCAATAAGGATTATGAATCTGTCCAGTCGAGTCGGTCGATGGAATAGTACTTTCCAAGCATGTCGAAAGTGTCTAAGAAATTGTTAACTGACTGTTTCTTATAAAAAATGTGAAAATCTGATGAGGACGCATTAAAGATTGCAGTATTGTATTTCATTCTCAGTTTTCTATTTTTTATTACGAATGATGATTTCATAACAAAGAATGATTTAATGTTGGTTGAATCTGGTGATTTTGAGACTTTCCCTTGGGGAAAAGTGGTTTTCAATGCTACGTTGGAGTCAATGAAGGATAAGGTTCGTAGTAGGAGAGAGATGTACTGATATGGTGGTTTGCCTTTGGCATTCCAGTGTTGGTTTTATGAATGCTGCCCCTATACTTGCAAAAGCCTCGCTTACTGGATTGGAGATCTTGTGCCACGTATACTAAACTAGGCTGTAAAGAAGAAGGTGACCTTCAAGAGGTTGAGGAAAGAATTTTTTCTTTTAAGTCAGGAGCAGGTAAAAAATATTTTTGTTTAGTTTACAACATTTTGTAGAAATACATATGAATCTACTTCTGATACATAATTATGCATTTCTAATACATAAATATTCCTAATACATAAATTATACATTTCTAATACATATTTTATACCTTTAATATACATAATATCAATTAACTGTATGATGTGTAGTTTCTACAAGTAATATATTGGTTGTCTTTCGTGTTTTTAAAATTTCCTTATTGTTAAGTTTTTTTAAATTTGTAGTTGGTGTTGATAACCAATATTTTCCTATTGTAACGACCCGACCGGTCGTTTTGCATATCAGGACCCCGTTCCCCTAAATGAGACTTCCCGTAGCGGCTTATTATGATTTATGACTTGTGGGGACGGGTGGTTCGGGATTCGGAAGCATTTAGAGTGGTATAGGAACACTTGGTTCCTTAAGTTTGGCCTTTAAGGCTAAAGTTTGACTTCGGCCAATATTTTGAGTAAACGACCTCGAAATTGAGTTTCGATGGTTTCGGTAGCTTCGTATGATGATTCCGGACTTGGGCATATGTTCGGAATGGGTTTTGGATGAACCGGGGGCGTTTCGGCACCCAATATCAAAATTAGAGTTTCCTTAAGTTTAAAATTTGGTTTGGAACGTGTTTTTGTGTTATCGAGGTCCGAACGAAATTCCGAGACTAGAAATAGTTCCGTTATGTCATTAATGACTTGCTTGCAAAATTTGGTGTCATTCCGAGTAGTATAGGTCAGTTCGGCGCATTGTTAGCGAATTGAAGAACTTGAGTTCTTAAGTTATGATTCTAGGGGTTTTGGGATGTGATTTTGAGTTTTAGCGTTATTTTGAGTGTTTCTAAGGCTCGAGCAAGTCTGTATTATGACTTGGGGCGTGTTGGTATATTTGGACGGGGGCTCGGGTAGGACCAGGTGCCTCCCGGACACCACACGAGGCCAAAAACCAGCTGAAATAGCTGCTGGTACACATGTTCTGGTGTGACCGCAGGTGCGGTTGCCTAGTCGCAGGTGCGGGACCGCTCCTACGGTCCCAGCCTCACAGGTGCGACCCCTAGCGGGCAGCCCATTTATCGCAGGTGCGGACAAAGTTCCGCAGCAGCGGAGCCGCGGGTGTAGTCTCCTCTCCGCAGGTGCGGGCCCAGGCTTCCTCATCCATTTCCGCAGGTGCGAGCCTTTGCTCGCAAGTGCGAGACCGCAGGTGCGACACCACTGTCAGGCAGTGTGTTCTTTTAAACACGGGAAATGATCATTTTATCCATTTTTCTTCCACCATTGTCGACTTAAGGAGCTTGGGAAAGGGCCAATCCACCTAGCTACTGAAAGGTAAGTGATTTCTACTCCAATATTAGTTTAATACATGAAATTCTAGGTATATTAACCTCCTAATTAGTGGAAAATCGTGGGTTAGAGTGAAAACCTAGGTTTTATGAAAATTTGGAAAATTACCACGAAATTTTCCATGGAATCATACAAAAACTATATATTAACGATCCTTAAGCTATGGGTAAGTGTTTCCTTCAAAAATTTCCGGAATCCGAGCATGTGGGCCTGGGGGTATATTTTAGGATTTTTCAAAGTAAGGTGAAATAACTAAGTAAATAGGAGAATTTCATACTTTTGAGTATAAATTGATATATTTGTATAACATTTGGCTAGTTTCAAGTCCTTGGGTGACGATTTTGGAGTTTCGGGGGCGTTCTTGACCCGGAGAGTAGGTTCGACACAAGGTGAGTCTCCTTTCTAACCTTGTTAGAGGGAATTGTCCCCATAGGTGATTATAAATAATTGCATGTCCTTATTTGCGGGGGCTACGCACGCACGAAGTGACGAGAGTCCGTGCGTAGCTACTACTATGTTATGTTGGGTAGTTCTAGGACTCACGAGCATGCTTATATGTGCCTTACTCGTATTACTAAACGTATTTTGAGTTGCTTATTATCGTTGAATTGGCATGAGAATATTAGGAAGTTGTGTTCCATATTATATTGCTTAAGTTCTTGCCTTAAAGTATAATCTCTGTTAACTCCTTAAAATTGATAATTTTATGTATGTATGCGGCAACCGCATCACACGTATGATTCGTGAGCAGAATAGCCCTACTATTATGTCAACCGCGTCGCATGTTCGATTCGCGAGCGGGGTAATAGATGCATCTATGGTTCGAGCCGTTCGACCCTCGACAGTGCACATTTATTTTCGCGACGCTTTGGCATGCTTCCGGCCTATTATGTGCTATATGATTTGCTGGGAATTTGTTGTAATTGTATAGACTGTTTCATGTGAAAAGGGAATTTAGTACCTTATATGCTAGTGGAATTTGACATGCAAAGGTAATTACAACTATACTTGATAATTTATATCATTGTGATTTCTATGACTGTTATGCCTGCCTAGTTCCTATTAGATTATGTTATTTTAAAATATTGACCCTAGTAAGTATCACGTATACCTCTTGTCACTACTTCTTCGAGATTAGGCGGGATACTCACTGGGTACATATCTGTTTATGTACTCATGCTAAGCTTCTATACTTAATTGTACAGGCTCTGAGGCAGGTACATCTGGGTATTCGTCCGACGATCGTCCCTGACGTATAGTGGGCGTGGATTTTTCGGTGAGCTTATTTCCTTGATGCTTATCTCAGACAGCACCCTGGAGTTCCTCTTTCCTTTTATTATGTCTGTACTATTTCTTCAGACAGTAGGGCAACTTGTACTTTCTTTTGGATACTAGTTTTTATTAGATGCCCGTAGACCTGTGACGCCAGTTCCTGGCATGCCCAAGTAGTGAATATTCTATTCTTTTGGGTTGTGATGATGGTGGTGATTACTATATTTATTGCTCACTTTGGTCGTTTAAGTCACTAATTTACTTCAAAGTTATGTTTTTGAAAGAAAAACCCTCTTAAGTATGGTGAATTATTTTATAAATTAAAAAGGGATCACTAGTAAATTAAAGTTGGCTTGCCTGGCATCGAAGTTGGGCGCCATCGCGACCTAAATTGGGATTGGGTCGTGACAACATGGTATCAGAGTTCTAGGTTCTCTTAGGTCTCACAAGTCACGGGCAAACCTAATAGAGTCTTGCGGATCGATACAGAGACGTCTGTATTTATCTTCGGGAGGCTATAGGGTGTTAGGAAACCTCTCTTTATTCATGTTATATCATGCAGTTGATGGTTTACTAAATATTATTCTTACATTCTCTCACAGATGGTGAGGACACGCGCGGCTGACGTTCCAGACCCGGAAGATGCCGCTACCCCCTCCGTCCGAGGCCGTGGAAAAGGCCGGGGGAGGGCACCGACCCGAGGTTGGGGATGAGGGCGTCCTAGAGCTGTTCCAGTAACACACCCAGCAGATCTGGTAGAGGATACTATTATAGAGGAGCAGGGTGAGGTGCCCCCAGCAGATCCTGTCCCAGTAGACTTTATGACAGTGCCAAGCTTCTAGGAGGTCATGGGCCGTCTGATGAGATTTATGGACACTATGACACAGGCTAGTTTATTTCCAGCAAATCCTGCCATATCTCAGGCAGGATGGGGAGCCCATACCTCTACTTCCCAGGCCGTAGGCCATGCAACAGTAGTTTATCAGACCCCGGGTACACTGCCCGTGGGTGGAGCCCAGCCAGTAGCAGCAGCACCTGAGCTCAGACCAACTGCAGACGACGATCCGCATAAGTTACTGGATAGATGGACCCGATTGCACCCTCCTATCTTCGGAGGTGAGAAGGGCGAGGATACCCATGCACAACATGAGGATACTGGAGTCCCATGGAGTGGACTTCACTACTTTTCAGCTTGAGGGCAGGGCCCGCAGATGGTGGCAGTCCTATATCCTGGGTAGACCGACATGTTCCCCTTCCATCACTTGGGAGCAGTTCACCCAACTGTTCCTGGATAGGTATATTCCACCCTCCGAGAGGGAAGAGTTGCGATATCAGTTTGAGCAGTTGGAGCAGGGACAAATGTCAGTGATAGATTACGAGGCCAGGTTTTTTGAGTTGTCTCGTCATGCCCTTATGATACTTCCTATTGATGCTGAGAGAGTGCGGAGATTTTTAGATGGGATGCACTCAGGTATTAGGGCCAACATGGCCCGAGAGGTGGAGATATGGACTCCCTATCAGCTTGTGGTCGAGATAGCTTGCCGGATTGAGGGTTATCGTTCGAGGGGCAGAGAGCAGGGTCAGCAGGATAAGAGAGCTAGATTTTTAGGAGATTTCAGAGGTGCCCCAGCCAGGGGTAGAGGTCAGTTAAGTAGAGGCCACCCTAGCAGGCCTCCATATTCAGCTCCTCCACCACCTCCCCGTGGTGCTCCAGTGAGGTCCTACTTCAGCGCCCTGCCAGAGAGTTCCTACCATCCACCAGCCATTCAGGGTTCCTCAGGTGGGTATTTCGGTCATCAAGAGTCTTCTAGTCCTTACTTCAGTGCCATGCCGGAGGGTTATCACCGCCCTAGCTATCCAGGGTCCTTTTTCAGGGCAGCAGGCCATACCACCAGCTAGATGTTATGAGTGTGGGGATCCAGGCCATATGAGGAGGACTTTTCCCAGGCTTCGGGGCAAGGCCGTTCAGCAGAGCTATCAGCCTATACTTTCAGCACCGGCGATTCGTCCACCCAGAGGTGGAGGGCAGACTGATAGAGGTCGTCCCATAGGTGGAGGCCAGGCAGGGGGAGCTCTGTTGGCCCCTATTCATTCCAGCGGAGGTCAGTCATCCAGTGCTCCAGCTAGATTCTCTGCCATTTCGGCCCGATCAGATGAAGTGGCCCCAGATACCGTGATCACAGGTACTATTTCAGTATGTGGTAGAGATGCATTAGTGTTATTTGATCCAGGATCCACCTATTCATATGTGTCAGCTTTATTTGCTTGTTTCCTGGATCTTCCTCGCGAGTCCTTTGGTACTCATATTTATGTGTCCAGTCCCAGGGTGATTATGTGGTAGTAGACCAGATTTATCGGTCCTGTGTGATTTCGTTTTGTGGGTTCCAGACCACGGCGGATCTCCTATTGCTCGACATGGTTGATTTCGAGATTATTCTAGCCATGTATTAGCTATCTCCCTATCATGCCGTGCTAGATTTCCATTCCAAGACAGTCACTTTAGCCATGCCCGAGTTGCCTAGGCTGGAGTGGAGAGGTTCCTCAGTTAGTGCAGCCAGCCGGGTTGTTTCATTCCTGAAGGCTCGACATATGGCCGAGAAGGGTTGTCTGGCCTATCTTTCTTATGTGCGGGACACCACCGCCGAGTCTCCGACGATTGATTCAGTGCCAGTGGTTCGAGAGTTTGCTGATGTATTTCCTTCAGACCTTCCAGGCATGCCTCCGGATAGTGATATTTATTTCTGCATTGATTTAGCTCCAGGCACCCAGCCTATATCTATTCCTCCGTACCGTATGGCTCCGAAAGAGTTGAAAGAGCAGCTTGAGGATTTGTTATCTAAGGGGTTTATCAGGCCGAGTGTATCCCCATGGGGTGCCCCAGTTTTATTTGTGAAAAAGAAGGATGGGACTATGCGGATGTGTATTGATTACCGCCAGTTGAACAAGGTCCCCATCAAGAACAAGTATCCCTTGCCGCGCATCGATGATTTTTTTGACCAGTTGCAGGGTGCCCGGGTGTTTTCTAAGATTGATTTGAGATCGGGATATCGTCAGTTGAGGATTCGGGCATCGAATATTCTGAAGACTGCTTTTCGTACGAGATATGACCATTATGAGTTCCTAGTGATGTCCTTTGGCTTGACTAATGCCCTAGCAGCATTCATGGACTTGATGAACAGGGTGTTCAGGCCGTACATTGATTCTTTTGTCATTGTCTTCATTGATGACATTTTGATTTGCTCACGTAGCCTGGGAGAGCACGAGCAACATTTGAGAGTGGTGCTCCAGACTTTGCGAAAACAGAAGCTATATGCCAAGTTCTCCAAGTGAGAGTTTTGGTTGGATTCAATGGCATTCTTGGGACATGTGGTGTCCGGAGAGGGTATCGAGGTTGATCCCAAGAAGACTGAGGCAGTTCAGAGTTGGCCACGTCCTACTTCAGCTATAGAGATCAGGAGTTTCTTAGGTCTAGCAGGCTACTACCGGCGATTTGTGGAGGGACTTTCATCCCTTGCAGCCCCACAGGCTAGATTGAATCAGAAGAATGCCTCCTTCCGATAGTCCGACGAGTGTGAGGCGAGCTTTCAGAAGCTTAAGAAGGCATTGACCTCAGCACTAGTTGTGGTATTGCCTTCCGGTTCTGGGATGTATACATTGTATTGCAACGCTTCGTGGGCTGGCTTGGTGTGTGTGTTGATGCAGGAAGGGAGAGTTATTTCTTATGCTTCGCGCCAGCTGAAGGTTCATGAAAAGAATGATCCTGTGCACGATGTGGAGTTGGCGGCAATTGTTCATGCCCTTAAGATTTGGAGGCATTATTTGTATGGTGTGTCCTGTGAGGTTTATACGGACCACCGCAACTTGCAGCACTTGTTCAAGCAGAGGGATCTTAATTTGAGGCAGCGCAGGTGGCTTGAGCTGCTGAAGGATAATGACATCACCATTCTTTATCATCCGGGCAAGGCGAATGTGGTAGCAGATGCTTTGAGCAGGAAAGCGGAGAGTATGGGTAGCTTGGCTTATATTGCAGCAGAGGAGAGACCTCTAGCCTTGTACATTCAGTCCTTGGCTAATCGCCTGATGAGATTAGACCTTTCATAGCCTCGTCGAGTTCTAGCACATGTGGTTGCTCAGTCTTCATTATTGGGTAAAATTAAGGCTCGGCAGTTTGATGATCCGTGCTTGGCAGAGCTTCGGGAGACAGTGGTTCAGGGTGGTGCCAAGGAGGTTACTATTGGCGAGGATGGTGTTATGAGAATTCAGGGCCGTTTATGTGTTCCTAAGGTCGATGGCCTGAGGGAGAGGATTCTAGATGAGGCACACAGTTCTCGGTATTCTGTTCATCCTGGTGCTACAAAGATGTATCGTGATTTGAAGCAACATTACTGGTGGAGGCGGATGAAGAAGAACATTGTGGAGTATGTGGCTAGGTGTCTTAATTGCTAGCAGGTTAAGTGTGAGCACCAGAGGCCAGGAGGGCCTACTTCAGCAAATGCCCATTCCTGAGTGGAAGTGGGAGCGCATCACTATGGACTTCGTGGTTGGGTTGCCTCGCACTTTGCGGAAGGTTGACGCGGTTTGGGTCATTAAGGATAGATTGACCAAATCGGCGCATTTCATTCCAGTGGCTACTACTTATACTTTTGAGAGGTTGGCCCCGATCTACATTCGGGAGATAGTCCGATTGCACGGTGTGTCGGTGTCCATTATATCATATCGAGGTCCTTAGTTCACCTTGCACTTCTGGAGAGCATTGCATAGTAAGATGGGTACCCAGATAGATCTCAGCACCGCATTCACCCTCAAACTGATGGTCAGTCGGAGTGTACAGTTCAGATATTGGAAGACATGCTCAGGGCATGTGTGATTGAATTCGGGGGTCAGTGGGACCAGTACTTGCCTTTGGCCGAGTTTGCTTACAATAATAGTTACCAGTACAACATCGAAATGGCTATATTTGAGTCTTTTTATGGTCGGCGATGTCGTTCTCCCATCGGGTAGTTTGAGCTTGGCGAGGCTAAGTTATATGGCACCGACCTGGTGAGTGATGCTTTGGAGAAAGTGAAGTTGATTCAAGAGAGGCTCCGCACAACACAGCCCAGAGAGAAGAGTTACGCGGATCGGAAGGCGCGTAGAGGGAGATAAGGTTTTGTTTAAAGTCTCGCCGATGAAGGGTATTATGAGGTACGGGAAGAAGGGCAAGCTGAGCCCAAGGTTTATAGGACCTTTCAAGGTGTTGAGGCGAGTTGGGGAGGTTGCTTATGAGCTAGCTTTACCTCCCAGTTTGTCAGGAGTTCATCCGATTTTTTAAGTATCCATGCTCTAGAGGTACCACGCCGACTTCTCTCACGTGGTTGATTTCAGCACTATTCAGTTGGATGAGAGGTTGGGCTACGAGAAGGAGCCAGTTGCTATTATTGATAGGAAGGATTGCCAGTTGAGGTCCAAGAGAGTTTCTGCTGTGAAGGTCCAGTGGAGGGGCCAACCAGTCGAGAAGGCGACCTGGGAGTCCGAGGAGGACATGCAGAGCAGATATCCACATTTATTCAACACTTCAGGTATGATTCTAGACCCGTTCGAGGACGAACCTTTGTTTAAGAGGTGGAGAATGTAACGACCCAACTGGTCGTTTTGCGTATCAAGACCCCGTTCCCCTAAATGACACTTCTCGTAGCGGCTTAATATGATTTATGACTTGTGGGGACGGGTGGTTCGGGATTCGGAAGTGTTTAGAGTTGTATAGGAACACTTGGTTCCTTCAGGTTGGACTTTAAGGCCAAAGTTTGACTTCGATCAACATTTTGAGTAAAGGACCCCAAATTCGAGTTTCGACGGTTCCGATAGCTTCGTATGATGATTTCGGACTTGGTCATATGTTCGGAATGGGTTTTGGATGACCCGGGGGCGTTTCGGCGCCCAATATCGAAATTAGAGTTTCCTTAAGTTTGAAATTTAGTTTGGAACGTGTTTTTGTGTTATCGAGGTCCGAGTGAAATTCTGAGACTGGGAATAGTTCCGTTATGTCATTAATGAATTGCTTGCAAAATATTGTGCCATTCCGAGTAGTATAGGTCGGTTCGGCGCATTGTTAGCGAATTCAAGAACTTGAAGTTCTTAAGTTATGATTCTCAGGGTTTTGGGATGTGATTTTGAGTTTTAGTGTTGTTTTGATTGTTCCGAAGGTCGAGCGAGACCGTATTATGATTCGAGACTTGTTGGTATATTTGGATGGGGGCTCGGGTGGGCCCAGGTGCCTCCCGGACACCACACGAGGCCAAAAACCAGCTGAAATAGCTGCTGGTGCACCTGTTCTGGTGTGACCGCAGGTGCGGTTGCCCAGTCGCAGGTGCGGGACCGCTCCTGCGGTCCCAGCCTCGCAGGTGTGACCCCCCAGCGGGATGCCCATTTCTCGCAGGTGCGGACAAAGTTTAGCAGGAGCAGAGCCGCGAGTGCGGTCTCCTCTCCGCAGGTGCGGGCCTAGGCTTCCTCGTCCATTTCCGTAGGTGCGAGCCTTTGCTCGCAGGTGCGGTCCTCGAGACGCAGGTGCGAAACCACTGTCAGGCAGTGTGTTCTTTTAAACACGGGAAAGGCTCATTTTATCCATTTTTCTTCCACCATTGTCGACTTAGGGAGCTTGGGAAAGGCCAATCCACCTAGCTACTGAAAGGTAAGTGATTTCTACTCCAATATTAGTTTAATACATGAAATCCTAGGTAGATTAACCTCCTAATTAGTGGAAAATCATGGGTTAGAGTGAAAACCTAGGTTTTATGTAAATTTGGAAAATTACCACGAAATTTGCCATGGAATCATACAAAAACTAAATATTAACGATCCTTAAGCTATGGGTAAGTGTTTCCTTCGAAAATTTCCGAAAACCGAGCATGTGGGCCTGGGAGTATATTTTAGGATTTTTCAAAGTAAGGTGAAATAACTAAGTAAATAGGAGAATTTCATACTTTTGAGTATAAATTGATATATTTGTATAACATTTGGCTAGTTTCAAGTCCTTGGGTAACGAGTTTGGAGTTTCGAGCGCGTTCTTGACCCGGAGAGTAGGTTCGACACAAGGTGAGTCTCCTTTCTAACCTTGTTAGAGGGAATTGTCCCCATAGGTGATTATAAATAATTCATGTCCTTATTTGCGGGGGCTACGCACGCACGAAGTGATGAGAGTCCGTGCTTAGCTACTACTATGTTATGTTGGGTAGTTCTAGGACTTACGAGCATGATTATATGTGCCTTACATGTATTCCTAAACATATTTTGAGTTGCTTATTATCGTTGAATTGGCATGAGAATATTAGGAAGTTGTGTTCCATATTATATTGCTTAAGTTCTTGCCTTAAAGTATAATCTCTGTTAACTCCTTAATATTGATAATTTTATGTATGTATGCGGCAACCACGTCACACGTATGATTCGTGAGTGGAATAGCCCTACTATTATGTCAACCGCGTCGCATGTTCGATTCGCGAGCGGGGTAATAGATGCATCTATGGTTCGAGCCGTTCGTCCCTCGGCAGTGCATATATATTTTCGCGAAGCTTCGGCCGTACTCTTCCGTCCTATTATGTGCTATATGATTTGCTGGGAATTTGTTGTAATTGTATAAACTGTTTTATGTGAAAAGGGAATTTAGTACCTTATATTCTAGTGGAATTTGACATGCAAAGGTAATTACAACTATACTTGATAATTTATATCATTGTGATTTCTACGACTGTTATGCATGCCTAGTTCCTATTAAATTATGTTATTTTATGACCCTAGTAAGTATCATGTCTACCTCTCGTCACTACTTCTTCGAGATTAGGCGGGATACTCACTGGGTACATATCTGTTTATGTACTCATGCTAAGCTTCTATACTTAATTGTACAGGCCCTGGGGCAGGTACATCTGGGTATTCGTCCGGCGCTCGTCCCTGACGTATAGTGGGCGTGGATTTCTCGGTGAGCTGTTTTCCTTGACGCTTATCTCAGGCAGCACCCTGGAGTTCCTCTTTCCTTTTATTATGTCTGTACTATTTCTTCAGACAGTAGGGCAACTTGTACTTTCTTTTGGATACTAGTTTCTATAGATGCCCGTAGACCTGTGATGCCAGTTCCTAGCATGCCCACCTAGTGGATATTCTATTCTTTTGGGTTGTAATGATGGTGGTGATTACTATATTTATTGCTCACTTTGGTCGTTTAAGTCACTAATTTACTTCAAAGTTGTGTTTTTGAAAGAAAAAACCTCTTAAGTATGGTGAATTATTTTATAAATTAAAAAGGGATCATTAGTAAATTAAAGTTGGCTTGCGTGACATTGAAATTGGCGCCATCACGACCTAAATTAGGATTGGGGCGTGACACCTATATTATTTTTAAATTGTATATATATCTTTAGAACAATGCATGAGAATCAATTAATATTTTTTCATAATTTCTGTATTTTTAAGGATTTTTTATTAATTTATCCCAGTATTTTTATTGTATAAACAATTACTAATTACATCACAATTGGTTTTATGATAATTTTTATTGCTTAATTTTATCACCTATATTTATACTAAGCTTTAATTATTTCATGAATAGCCACATTCACATTTTAGGGTTATAATTGCTATAACTTTGCAATAATAACCCACAAGTGCATAATTACCTTATTTCACAAGAAAATGCCTTTTTATATTTTCATAATATTAAGTAATTATTTTAAATCATTTTTATGCATAAATATCAATTTTTATCATTTATTAGCTATTTTTACAAATTATTTATCAAATTAATTGGATATTCAACAAACAACCTCTTTTAATTTGGTTTAATTTGGGACCTGGCCCAAAGATTACCTCCAACCCAATTAAAATCATAGCCCAATACCCTGCCCCAATTTTTTAAATCTGCCCAACCCCTCAGATCAAAACCTGGCCGTTGATCACAAAAGATCAATGGTCCAGGATCATTTTCCTTTTTTAATTACATCAAATGACCCCTAACCCTAGTCATTTCTTCAACCCCGCCGCCTCTATTTCCCTCCCCTCCCCTCTACTCTCTCAAACTCTCCCCTAACCTTAGCCGCCGTCACCAGAAACCCTTCAATCCATGTAGTTTTCCTTTGATTTTAGGCCCCATCCGGCCTCCTATCTCTACCGGCTATTCGATTTCTTTGTTGGTTTGATGGAATCTCAAAGAGATTCAACTCAGATTCGGTCCAAACCCTTTTATTATTTCTCGATGAACCTGCCTGTGTTCATCTCCATGTTTGTGAGTACTGTTATCTTCATGTTTAAGGCTTAAATCGATGATACCAAACCAGATTTTTTTTCTCACCTCTTTCATTTTTTAAAACCCTAGTTACTTGCTATTCGAGTCGGTTCAGATCTCTATAGATCTGAGATGTTTTTGAGTTTAGCTGATATTTCTCTTCAAAGATCTTCTATTTTTTCTTATTATTAACCGATTTTTTGTTTTCTGTAAAGCTAGGTTTTCATCTTTAAGTTTCTGCAAAAAGTCTAATTTTTTTAAAATGTTTAACTCTGTTTCTCTTTATTTTTTCAACTGATTTTCATGTCTATGTTCTAATCCCTAGGGATTCTAATTACTTCACTACTTATTCTGATATTTGCCCGTTATTCTTTGTCATGTCAATTAACAGAGGATAACTGATTTTATTCGCCTAATTAGGGTTCGAAATTATATTTTTCTGTTAAGATTGGTTTTCTTTGTGATTTTTCCTTATTCGTGACTCATAATTGGTACTACTTGCCTTAATTATGCTACTAGCCTAATTTATTGTATTTGATTGTTTTAACCGGCCCCTAAATGGTCTCTGATTTATTTGTTTACCTGATTAAACCTCTAATTTGGTTGTTAATTGATTCTACCTAATATAAGGGGTGTCTTCCGCATTCTGTTGAATTATTTGATTTAGTTTAGCCCCAATTAACTAGTTAATTTTATCCGCATGCCTTATTTGTGAACTCTAAATTTTCTTTGCCTTATTTGTCTACTCAGTTGAATGCCATATAAACCCCCATTCTTGATTTTTCAAACACACGAACACACACGGAAAGATACAGAAACACCTACACACACAAAAACTCTTACTTTCACTCGCACACTCACAACTATAGTTCTTTCTGTTTGCTGCAGTGTCTAGCTGGCTGAAAGCCAAGGCTAGACTCTTGGATTCAACTTGCCTTCACCTTCTTGTTTACTACTTTTTAACTAGCATGCATCCACTTCTGTTATCATTCTATATGCTATGTAGTTAGACTTCAACATGCTTTATATGCCTTATGTTTTCTGTTTATTGCTCTTAACCAACATGACTTAATTCCTGTTAACTTGCCCTGTCCTATATGTTAGTATGGTTAGTATACTTTAGCATATTCCTGTTTGATCCATGGAACTCTTTTACTTGTTTCTCAACAAGCATGCCTCAAATCCTGTCCTGTTTTATGTGTTGATAATTTACCTTAGCATGTTCCTGATTAATTCCTGATTTCTGTAACTTCTTTCAAGGATAATGTGCTTAAACTCCTGCTACCTTTTCTGTATGACTGTCTGATTGGTCACTTAATCTCAGCATGTTATTCTCTGTTTGATACATGTCTACATGATTCCACCTATTAATAGTTAATGAACTTAGTCAATTCCAACAATGCGAACCCTTGACTTAATTGTGTCTCTATTATGCCTGTAATTCAGTGTTCCTACTCTTGTGTTGACTATTGACACCCAATCTGATTCTGTTCTGTTTGTGATCTTGTAACTTGTTTCTATGCACTTCTAAAACCCAAAATCTTTTCCTAAAACTATCCCCTACTCTTATATACTATTTTCAACTCCTACTCTTAGATATCTAGGGTCCTGTCCCCCTAGTGTGAGCACTGCCTAGGAGTCCATGAGACTCCTTCGAACTCCGACACATTGGGGCTGGCCTTCCAAACTTGTTTACAAAACTGTTTCTTGGAAAAGGTTCTGGTGTGATCATTGCCCAGGGTTCCTGAGGCCCTTGGAAACTTTGACACACCAGAAGCCCAATTGTGTTATGAATTGACAACTGGTGTACTCCAGACTTACTTGAAGGCCTGAATTCCAGGTTGACTTTGGGCCTGCCAAGGCTCCCTATAGTATAGTGATTTTTATCATGTAATTTATTTGTATTGGTCTGTAATAATAATCCTTGTAAAACAGATATGTGGTAATTAGTAAAAGCTGGGGAGGGACTTTATATATCTTTGTTGGGTTCGGATAGAAATCATGCCTATAGGACTTATCTTATTACTTGTGATCATGAATTTTCACACTTGCATCCTAGAAATCCTGCTTCAAGTCCGTTTATCAATTCTACATCAAGTATATTTTCAAAACCTCCCGGTGTGCATTAGAAATCATATTTCTAAGATCTTCTTTGTTGAAATCGCTTGGCAATTGGTTAACACCTTTACTCGCTTAGATATCATGCCCATAGGAAATAAGTGTAAAAACAGTTTCAACACTTAGACATCATGCCTATAAGAAACACATGTAAAATCAGTCTTGACACTTAGACATCATGCCTATACGAAGTAAGTGTAAAAATCAGTTTCTATGTTTAGATATCATGTCTATAGGAAATAATGCTTGTAATCAGTTTCAGCACATAGAAAATTCCTATAGGATCTAAAAAGATGAAATCTGCCTTTTAAAATCAATTACTGGTTTATAAATTATGGTCTGATAAATTCTTAGATACCATGTCTATAGGATTCTTCCCGTTTATCACTTGGGCAAGCTTGTAGGATAATTAAAATTCTGGGTTTAAAAACTGTGATTTCTTGCTGCTTGAAACGTGCCTAGATTAAGGATATTAACAAAATCAGTAGGCAAACTGATAGGTACTCACAACCTCGCTTTAATAAAATTGCTATATATTCTGTTTATGCTCATTTAGATATCCTGCCTATAGGATCCTAAATAATTAAATATTGCTTTTCTAAATAGCGTGCATTTGTTTGTCTATTTATGGAGGTAAACATGAGCCCCCTTAATTGCTCCTTTTGTAACAGTCCTACTTGATATTTGTTTGTCGCTTAGTTTTCTCCTTTTAAGCAACATAGGTGAGTCTAGAACTACCTTAAATAGAGGTCCTAAACAACTCCAAGGCCATAGGTAAGGGACGGGTAATGCACGCATAAGGTACATACTGGATGTTATTAGAACACTTAGGTAATAATTGAAAAGGGGAGGGTAACTGGGTAGTGAAGGAGATGATGACCTGTGCGCTAATTCTATGCGTAACACCTCAATTTGGGGAAGGTTACCGAGTATTGCATGGAAGTGATCTTATAGGCTAATAAACTTAGGACCCCTTTAATTCCTGTTTTAAAGTAATCTCTATTTGTTTAAACTGCTTTATTTCCTTAAAAGACTAATTCGCTTAAATTACGTTTGGCCGGGACCCACCGTTGTTGACCTCAAGGGGTGCCTAACACCTTCCCCTCAAGGTAATTTCGAGCCCTTACCCAATCTATGGTGATTTAAACTGATTTATGAGTTATTTGCTTTAGGTGCTCTAACGCACCTTAATCCGTTAGGTCTTCAAATCCCATACCCCGTCCCAAAAGGAAGGGAGTTGTCCCAAAAGGTCGAAACCCCGACTCCGAGAGGAAAAAGGGGGCGCGACAGCATGGACACTCTGCTGAGGATAACCTAGGCTCATACCATGACAAACTTGCTTTTGTGAATTAGTCTTAAGCATGCTTTATTCTGTTAATACGTGCGCACCCTTTTCATTTTTCCTCTATCTGGATTTAATTGCCTATTTTTCAAGCATTTATGATTTCTTTTACTACACAAACTGACTTGTCTCCTTGTTTTATTTCTTAAACATCTTTCAATTATTAAATATCACATTTATCATTTTTAACGTGCAAATACGTGACAACATGCTACTTACTGTTGCATAAATCATGCTCAACATCATATTCCACTCGTGCGTAATCAATCCTATCGCAACACTTGATAAGTGATTGTCCCCTTCCGACGTATCACCCTTTAAATTCGGAAAGGCATATTTGCGGTAAAACTAGTCGATCAGTGGTGCAGTCGACGGTTCCGTGCCTTTCCCCCTCAAATTGTCCGCTTGAGGAACCGGTCTAGACCCCCATAGCAGCCTTATTGTGTGCATTAATTTTGGAGAAATAAGTGCTAGTATGCTAATCATTGATGTATAAATAGTCAAATTCGGAGGGGGAAAAGGTCTAACCATATTTGTTTTGCAGAAAATGAGGCACAAAGTCCCCAGGTTCGGCATGGTCCGTAGTATACCACCACTACTACTGGATTGGTGGGAGGATCTTTCCTCAAGTGACAAAAAGCATGTGAAGAAGGTCTTGGGAAATTTTCCTTCTCTGTTAGACATCCAACCAAATAATTTGTTGATTGAAGCTGTAACCATGTTCTGGGATAGAAAGATCAGTGTTTCACTTTGGAAACATAGAAATGACCCCGCTCATGAAAGAAATAGAGGGATTCGCTGGGCTACCTTGGGACAGTCCTGGTTTATTGGTGCCAGAACTCGCACCGCTAGGGTATTTCTGAAGATGATGGGTCTGAAAAAGAACGACGATTTGGAGTGCTTAAAGAAGTCTTATGTACCCTTTGACTACTTATATGAACGATACGGTCATAGCAAGTCCTACCGTATTTTCCATGATGAGTTCTCTATTACTTCTTGGGTCATATTCATCGCAGGGTTTTTGTGTTTGTTGTCTGTTTCCTGGGTATGATAGTGTTCCCAATGCAAGGGGACATAATTCAAACCAGAATTCACACTGTATTTTTAAAGGTTGCAATTTGCTCTAACACTTTGGTTGTTGGAGCATCTCCAAAAAGGTCAATATCGTCAAGAGTTTTCATGAAGGGCGTGGAATGATCATATAGCCTTCCTTCGCCCTAAGAGAATGACTTATATCCCGGACAGGTTTGCTCAACCAGAAAGTGCTACGCAATGGGTACAATTTTTACAATTTGACTGAGGATCAAGTCCAATGGATGTTCGAATGGTTCCCTACTGACGAGTTCATCATCAGGTCTAGGGACGCTCCGCACTTGGTGTTGATCGGGTTAAGAGGAATATACCCTTATGTTCCCATCAGGGTTATGAGACAAGCAGGAAGGAAGCATATCATACCGCGAGTGGTAAAAATGAGTCATTACCGGGAAGATTTTCAGGATGATGATGTCCCTTACAAGTGTCAAGCTCAGTATATTTGGCACTCAAAGATTATTGTCGAAAAGACACCGTCAAACCATACAGGTATCACGTAGGACATGTACCCTTTTACCTATCATGGTTGGAGGATAGCCTAGCAGGGATAGTTAAGCCAGGAATTGGCTTGGGAAACAGGGTCATAGACGGAGATGCTGAGGCCCAAGTGAAATACAACAGACTGCGCAAAAGGATCCATGAGACCGAGGCTGACTATCTGGAGATACATGAGACAGACAAGAGATTGATCAATGAATGAAGGGAATTGGCTATCACGCCTAATGAAAGGGTGGAGTATCTAGAGCAGGGTCTGATGGAGTTGGAGGAGAAGACAAGGAAAAGAGTCGCAGACTGCCAGAATGTTGAAGGAAGCGAGGGAGGACATCTAGCAAGAGTATACCTGTTGTTGGGCATGCGCGAATTGGGGAACCTGATCGATGGAGCTAGGAAGATCAAGCCTGGGGAAGGTCCTTCTAGGACCAAGTAGATTAGGTTTATTTGCTTTTCCAAATGTAATAAGGCCAAGTGGCAGTAGTGACTTATCTTATCTTAGTGTCGTTTTGGATTAGTCTATTTTACATTAATGAAATGAGGAAGTTATTGGAATTTAGGTTCTCCAAATCAACTTGTCGCTAGGCCTACCTCGGGTACAACGAGGCTCCCAAAATAGGACGCGAATTTACATTCCCGCAATATGTGCTTAAATACTGCAAATACTTCTTTTCAGAACTCTTACTGACTTGGCTACCTTTTGTTTCTCTTTCTTTTGATTATTCCCATCCCCCAAGGTTGGTTCGCGCATACTGTAATCATCAGCTTATCATACCAGATCCAGGGGCCCTCCACCTTCTCCTCCTCCTAGTCCACTAAAAGGCAAAGGAAAAGAAAAAATGGATGACATGAATGGAATCAGAAAGGATAACAAAGCACATGTTGAGAATGTAGAAACTTCCGATGGTCGGGGTACTCATGCCCCAAATGATGTGGTTTCATGACTTGAGCAGAAAATACTCGAACTTCAGGGCGAGCTTGAGAAGGTCTGTAGCTTATCAAACCTCTCTCTCACACTCAACATCCCAGACATCAATCACCCAAACAACCAGAATCGTGTACCACCTCAAAACACACCCAACAAACGCCCACAAAATCCTCCCGCACCTCACCAGTATACAACCCCACCTCAAAATCAACCTCTCCCTCCTCAATACCAGGAAACCACCTATCACACTCCCCAAAATAGCCCACAAATTATTCTCGAATCACATAACTCCACCAATGATCATCATTATGCCCAAACTCCCAGCTTTCACCAGAACAACCCTATATACGTGGAAACCCTACCTCACTCCACTTAACCAAATCTCCTATACACCAGAATCCGCTGAGAAGGACCTGCTCATCGAAAACATGGCGGCGGAGCTCAAGAAGTTGACAAGTTGAGTTCAGGGTCTTGAATGGGTTAAAGGGATAGAAGGATTGAACTATGAGGATCTATGCATACAACCAGATGTGGAACTGCCGGAGGGTTACAAACCTCCCAAGTTCGAAATGTTTGACGGAATGGGTGACCCCAAAGTTCATTTGAGGACTTATTGTGACAAGCTCGTAAAGGTCGGAAAAGATGAAAGGATCAGAATGAAGCTCTTCATGAGAAGTCTTACCAAAGATGCCCTGTCCTGGTACATAAGCCAGAATCCTAAGAAGTGGGCCAATTAGGTGAGCATGGCATCCGACTTCATAGACAGGTTCATATTTAATATGGAGAATGCACCGGATGTCTTCTATATCGAGAACTTAAAGAAGAATCCAACTGAGACTTTCCGCGAGTATGCTACTCGGTGGAGGTCAAAAGCAGCCAAGGTTAGACCAGCATTAGACGAGGAACAAATGAACAAGTTCTTTGTCAGGAAACATGATCCACAATATTATGAAAGGCTAATGGTTATTGAGAACCATAAGTTCTCCGATATCATCAAACTCGGAGAAAAGATTGAAGAGGGTATTAAAAGCGGGATGGTGACAAATTTTGAGGCACTGCAGGCCACGAACAAATCATTGCAATCAGGTGGTATATCAAAGAAGAAAGATGTGGGAGCAGTAATGGTTGCCCAAGGACCCAAAACTCCACTTGTATACCAGACCCCTCCACTCACATACCAAACACCTCCACCCACATACCAACCATCACCTCCAGATATTCCCAACCCGCTACCTCCTACCATACATATAATTACCAACCATCATACTTTCAGTCACCTCCAAGTCGTCCAAATTACCAAAAATCCAGGCCTAACTTTGACCACAAACCACCCAGACAGTATACCGCCATTTCTGAACCCATCGACCAGTTGTACGAAAGGTTAAAGGCTACTGGTTATGTCACCCATATTCCCGCTGTGGCCATAGAGAATTTATCTCAATGGGTCAATCTGAATAAAACTTGTGCATATCATTCTGGTATGAAAGGGCACACTATTGACGAGTACCGGACATTGAAGGATAAGATCCAGACATTGATTGACAATAAGTTCATCCAGGCGAATGAAGCTACACCCAACGTCCACAACAACCCCCTCCCAGATCATAGAGGCGAATGGATCAATGTGATAGAAATTGACGAGGAATGGGATCTCGTGGGATCAATTAGACTTATCAAAGAAGGTGACGATCCTAAGAAACCCGCAGTCACGCTCAATCCTATTGTGGTACACATACAACCACCAGTTGAGGTTGAGGTGACCATATCGGTTCCATTTGAGGTTGAAGTAGCACCACCTGTAGCCACACATGTTCCATTTGGGGTGGAAGTAGCCACACCTTTCACAGTGACGGTATCAACCACACCTCCCTTCAGTACCAATGATGTACCTTGGGATTATGTGGCTGAGGCTAGAAGAAAAGGAAAAGCAAAAATTGGAGAATCCTGTGCTGCAAAAGGGATGACCAGAACGGGAAGGGTTTATACGCTGAAACATTTGGGAGAAACTAGTAAGCATGCCTCCAGCAAACTGCCCATTATTGAAATAGGCTCTAATGACCTCTGGAGGAAGGTACAAGAAAGGGAGTACTCTGTCATTGATCATTTGAACAAGACTCCCGCCAGATATCTATCCTGTCACTGCTGCAAAATTTTGAGGCACACAGAAATGCTCTAATGAAGGTGTTGAGTGGAGCACAGGTACCCAACAACATCACTGGTGGAGAAATGGCCAACATGGTGGGGCAGGTGCTAGAAAGCCACAAAAATCACCTTCCATGAGGACGAGCTGCCACCTGAAGGTTTGAATCATAACAGGGCACTGCACATCACAGTGCAAATGGAAGACAAATTCATCGCTTGAGTTCTGATTGACGGAGGATCCATCCTCAATATTTGCCCATTGACAACGTTGAAGAGGTTGGGCAAAGGCCTACATGAGATACGAGAGGGAATTATGAATGTGAAAGCATTCGACGGGTCTTAGAGAGCTACCATTGGAGAAACTAACCTCTACCTGCAGATGGGTCCTACATGTTTTGAGGTTGAGTTTCATGTACTGGACATATCCATCTCTTACAATCTGCTGTTGGGACGACCATGGATACATGCCGCTGGGGCTGTAGCATCAACTTTGCATCAGGATGTGAAGTTCGAGTGGAACCACCAAAAAGTGATTATCCATGGAGATGGGAGCAACCCCATTTACACTAGTCGGACTATCCCCGTGATTGAAAACAGAAGAAGGTTAGGTGGAGAAACCTACCATCGTATTGAACGAGTTAACGTAATCGAGAAAGATAAGTGGTGGAGTAGCAAGATAGAAAGTATGCTAGCATGGAGAGGATATGATCCCGGCAACGGACTTGGTAAAAATCTTCAAGGCATCTCCAAACCCATACAACCAAAGCGCCATGGTACCACTTTCGGGTTGGGATATCATCACACCTGGAAGGAATACAACGATTGTTCACCACCATGGCGTGTTCCATACTATCCACTTGAGAAGCCTGTATCACACCTGAGTCAGACCTTCCATCAGGCCGATATTATATGGGGATCAGGGGAAGAAGAAGCATTGGCGTCATTAAGGAATTTGTTCTTGGAAGATGATGACATGGACTATTGTGTAATTGTCGAGGATGAGGAGGAGGAAGGCCCTATTATCCAAGCTATGGAGAGAGGAGCATTCCTCAAGAACTGGACTGTCAGACCATCGAGGGCCCGACGATCCCAGGGTAGCAAGGCTGAACAACATTTAAAAAAAATTTCTTTTCTAGAAAAAAGATTTCCCTTTTTGCATTTTGTTTTAAATAATATTTCCAATGTTCCAAACGTTATTTAAATTATTGAAAATCACTTTTGTTTAACTCTTTCAATGAATTGATGTTTATTATTACCACCTTTCTCTCGTATCTTTATCCATACAACATTACTATTTCCTATCTCGATGAACCGGCAACTGTGACTTGTAATGAAACAATGCAACAAAAGGATAGTGATTCTGAAGAAGAGGATGCAATACCCGAGGAGATCGTTAGATAAGTAGAGGATTTTGAGAACAAACCTAAGTCCAACTTGGACGAAACTGAGATAGTTAATTTGGGAAACTCTGAAACCGTCAAGGAGACCCGCATCAACATCCACTTGTCACAGTCAGAGAAAGAGGAGTACACTCGGTTCTTGAAAGAGTATAAGGACATCTTTGCGTGGTCTTACGATGATATGACCGGATTAAGCACGTCCACTGTGGCTCACAATTTTCCCACAAATCCAATGTGTCCGCCCGTAAAGCAGAAACTCAAGAAATTCAAGCCTGAAAGTCAAAGAGGAGGTTACTAAGCAGATCAAAGGCAAGGTCCTCAGGGTAGTTGAATATCCAACTTGGCTAGCCAACATTGTGCCAGTTCCGAAGAAGGATGGAAAAGTTAGAGTTTGTGTTGATTATAGGGATCTTAACAGAGCCAGCACAAAGGATGATTTCCCGCTTCCAAATATACACATCTTGATCGACAATTCTGACAAGCATGAACTCCAGTCTTTTGTGGATTGCTTCGCCAGTTACCAACAAATCTGTATGGACGAGGAGGATGCTGAGAAAATGACTTCCATTACACCGTGGGGTGTGTACTATTACAAGATGATGCCATTCAGCCTAAAGAATGCTGGGGCCACCTACATGAGCTGCCATGACTACTATTTTTCATGACATGATAGACAAAGAAATCGAGGTATATGTGGATGATGTCATAATTAAATCCAAGAAGGCCACATATCACATAACAGACTTGAGGAAATTCTTCGACAGACTGCGGAAGTACAACCTAAAGCTAAACCCCGCATAGTGTGCATTCGGGGTTCCTGCCAGAAATCTATTGGGATTCATCATCAGCCACTAGGGAATAGAATTGGATCCCTCAAAGGTCAAAGCCATCCAAGAGTTACCACCACAAAAGAGCAAGAAAGATGTGATGAGTTTCCTGGGATGCCTTAACTACATCAGCCGTTTCATAGCACGGTCCATTGTAATATGTGCCGATTTTCCAGATGTTGAAGAAGGACGTTGCAATTATTTGGACCGAGGATTGTCAAAAGGCTTTTGACAAAATCAAGGAGTACTTATCAACACCACCAGTTTTAGTCCCGCCAGAGCCAGGTAGACCACTGCTAGTCTACCGTGCAGTGCTAGATGGAGCTTTCGACTACGTTCTGGGGCAGCACGACGAGACAGGGAGAAAAGAACAGGCCATCTACTACCTGAGTAAGAAGTTTACACCTTATGAAGCACGGTACTCTATGCTGGAACGTACCTGTTGTGCCTTGACCTGGATAGCTCAGAAGCTGAGGCATTACTTCTGTGCCTATACAACATATTTCATATCAAGGATGGATCCTTTGAAATACATCTTCCAAAAGACCATGCCCACTGGCAAGCTGGCTAAATGGAAAACCTTTTTGAGTGAATTCGACATTGTCTATGTAACTCAGAAAGCAGTCAAGGGACAGGCACTGGCAGACCACCTTGCTGAAAACCCTGTGGGAGGAGAATACGAGCCCTTGAAGATGTATTTTCCCTATGAAGAGGTATTATTCGTAGGAGAAGACTTTGCTGAAGCCTACGATGGTTGGAGAATATTTTTTGACGGAGCGAAGAACTTCAAAGGAGTCGGCATTGGAGCCGTCTTGGTATCAGAAACTGGTCAACATTATCCGGTATCTGCGAAACTCAGATTCCCCTGCACCAACAACATGGTGGAATATGAAGCTTGCATATAACGCTCAACATGGCTGATGATATGAATATCCAGGAACTGCTAGTAAGCGACGATTCAGATTTGCTTGTGCACCAAGTACAAGGAGAGTGGGCTACCAAGAACTCCAAGATATTTCCATAGCGGCATCATTTGCAAGAAATGAAGAAGAGTTTCACAAAGATAGAGTTTCAACATGTCCTTAGAATTCAGAATGAGTTCGCCGACGCATTGGCCATTTTGTCATCAGTGATACAACATCCAGACAAGAACTTCATCGATCCTATCCCAGTAAGGATCCATAATCAGCCGGCATATTGTGCTCATGTCGAAGAGGAAACAAACGGGAATCCTTGCTTCCACGACATCGAAGAGTATTTGGCGAAAGGAGAATACCCCGAGCATGCAAACCATACTCAGAAACGCACGCTTCAGAGGTTGTCCAATCATTTCTTCCACAGTAGAGGAACCCTATATAGAAGAACTCCTGATCTGATACTATTAAGGTGTGTCGATGCAAAGGAAGCTTCTAAGCTGCTTGAGGAAATACATTCCGGAACCTGCGGCCCGTATATGAACGACTTTGTCTTGGCCAAAAAGATACTCAGGGCAGGTTATTTTTGGATGAACATGGAAACAGATTGCATCCGGTATGTTCAAAAATGCTACCAATGTCAAGTACATGAAGATATGATAAAGTGACACCAAACGAGCTTAATGCAACAAGCTCACATTGTTCCTTTGCCGCTTGGGGAAAGGATGCCATTAGTCCAATAAAGCCCACCGCTTCAAACGGGCATCAGTTTATTTTAGTAGCTATTGACTACTTCACTAAATGGGTTGAAGCTGCATCTTACAAAGCTGTAACCAAGAAGGTCATTGCGGATTTTGTTCGCGATCGAATTATTTGTTGGTTCGGGGTTCCAGAGTCCAACATCATTGAAAGTGCCGCCAATATCAACAGCGATATGATAAAATCCATGTGTGAGACTTTCAAAATCAAGCACAAAAATTCCAGAGCGTATAAACCCCAAATGAGCGGAGCCGTGGAAGCTGCCAACAAAAAAATCCAAAAGATATTGAGGAAAATTGTAGAAAGTCACAAACAATGGAACGAGAAGCTACCATTCGCCTTACTGGGATACCGTACCATAATCGACACATCAACCTGGGCAACTCCCTATCTGCTGATTTATGGTACTGAGGCTGTCGTTCCTGCCGAAGTGGAAATTCCTTCCTTAAGAATCATACAAGAAGCCGAGCTCAATGACGCAGAATGGATAAGGAGCCGCTATGAGCAGCTAGCCCTCATAGACGGAAAGAGGATGAATGCAGTGTGCCACGACTAGCTTTATTAGAACAGAATGTCCAGAGCTTTCAACAAAAGAGTCAAACCAAGACAGTTCACACCGGGACAACTGGTGTTAAAGAAGATCTTTCTGCATCAAGATGAAGCCAAAGGGAAATTCTTTCCCAACTGGCAAGGTCCTTACATGGTTCACAGAGTACTAACAGTAGGAGCCCTCATACTCGCAAAATGGACGGAGAAATCTGGCCAAAGCCTATCAATTCAGATGCAGTCAAATGATACTATGTGTAAACTATTTATGTCTCGTCATATGATGTAAATTGAACTAAGCTCGACCTGATTCCCATTTAAGAGGGGATACGTAGGCAGCCCTGTGGGTTCGGTCACAATTCAATAAAATTTCTATTTTCCCCATCATCAGAAACTGGGGCAGAATTTTGAGGAGGACCCTCAAAATTCTGAAGCAAGTTCAGCCAATCACAGCATATAAAGCAATCAAAAATGTTGTCTAGTTAACTGGGATAGAATTTTGAGGAGGACCCTCAAAATTGTACGGTAGAAGAAGTCGCGATGTCTCTGATCGTGTCACAGTCACCGGTTCATCTAACCAATTCTAAACTGTATTTTACTATGTCTTTGAAAATTATGCATGGCTGCTTTTGAAATAAACTCTGCTTTAGCAAATGTTGCATCAATAATTTGAACAGGATCTTCATACAGGCGGAGCAAATGAAGCAAGTAGACGAAGACACAAACCAACCTTCCCCATGCAAAACTCACGATTTTTCTTTGAATGCAGGACAAGTAATATGCACACCTTGGAATCACAACCTTCATAACAACAAAGATACCGAACTCATTCCCAGCTAAGAAATACTCTGCTATCACCTATTATTTATTCATTGCATGAGACTAAGCTCTGTCTCAATCCTGCATGAGGCTAAACATTTCCTCCGTATTTGCATAAGGCTAAGCTCTGCCTTCTATTTGCATGAGACTAACATTGTCTCAAATCCTGCATGAGGCTAAGCATTGCCTCCACCTTGCATAAGGCTGAGCACTGTCTTCTACCTGCATGGGACTAAGCCCTGTCCCGAACTTTGCATGAGACTAAGCATTGTCTCAAATCCTTCATGAGGCTAAGCATTGCCTCCACCTTGCATAAGGCTAAGCACTGCCTTCTTCCTGCATGGGACTAAGCCATGTCCCGAACTTTGCATGAGGCTAAGCCTTGCCTCCCTATTTGCATGAGGCTAAGCATTGCCTCCACCTTGCATAAGGTTAAGCTCTGCCTTCATTTGCATGAGACTAAGCTCTGTCTCAATATTTGCATGAGGCTAAGCCATGCCTCCCTATCTGCATAAGGCTAAACATTTCCTTCACTTGCATAAGGCTAAGCACTGTCTTTTCCTTGCATGGGACTAAACCCTGTCCCGAACCTTGCATAAGGCTAAGCTCTGCCTTCTATTTGCATGAGACTAAGCTCTGTCTCAATCTTTGCATGAGGCTAAGCCCTTCCTCCCTATCTGCATAAGGCTAAACATTGCCTTCTCTTTGCATGTGACTAAGCCCTATCCCGAACCCTGCATGTGACTAAGCCCTGTTTCGAACCCTGCATAAGGCTAAGCCCTGCCTCCCTATTGGAATACGGCTAAGAATTACCTTCACTTGCGTGGGATTAAGCACTATTCCGAATCTTGCATAAGGCTAAGCATTGCCTTCTCTTTGCATGGGACTAAGCATTGTCCCGAATCCCGTACGAGACTAAGAATTGTCTCTCTTGCATAGCTTATCCGAAGACGTCATAGTATGAAGGCAACATCCTCATAGCCGAAAGACACCATGCCATGGCCTGAGGATCTCTCAAACTTGCATATCATTATTCAAAGGCATCATGGTTCATAGGCACCATTTTCATGGACCGAGAACATCATTTCATGGCCTGCGAATCCCTTACCGCCCAATTCATGACCCGGGACATCATGGTCTAAAGACGTCATCCTCAACCGTCCAAAGACAATCCTCATGGTCTAAATGGAATTTGCATCACGTTTAAATTTATGCAAAGATATATGCTTGTAATGCGTCTTTTATTTACAGGTAACCTGATGCGCAACCATTACCCCAACGGGAGCAATCCCGCTCCAGTTCCTTCACACTATTTCAAACCTGACCGCTTACAATAACCATTTCACCTATTCAAAACCTTGTGTCCGTTCTTGTGATAACTTCATCGGTATATTTCGCTGATGAATCCATAACTACACACGGCCCGATTCCTGTAAAACTAGGGATATGTAGGAAGCTGAGAAACTAGAGTGCGGTCTATGTCTCTCGAATCACCCTACTCGGTCAAAATTGGCCATTATATCTTTACCCGATAACTCTTTCATCCTTCCCGGGTAAAGAGGGACAACTGTTGATACCCAATTTTTTCCTATATTATTTTTAAAATGCATATATATCTTCAAAACAATGCATGAGCATCAATTAATATTTATCCATAATTTCTGCATTTTTTAAGGATTGTTTATTAATTTATCCCAGTATTTTTATTATATAAACAATTACTAATTGCATCACAAATTGTTTTATGACAAATTTTTTTGCTTACTATTATTGCTTATATTTATACTAAGATTTAATTATTTCATAAATAGCCACATTCACATTTTAGGGTTATAATTGCTATAACTTTGCAATAATAGCTCACAAGTGCATAACTACCTTATTTAACAATAAAATGACCTTTTATATTTTCATACAATTAAGTAATTATTTTAAATTATATTTATGCATAAATATCAATTTTTATCATTTCTTAGCTATTTTTGCGAATTATTTATCAAATTAATTGGGTATTTAACAAACAACCTCTTTTAATTTGGTTTAATTTCAGACCTGGCCCAAAGATTACCCCCAACCCAATTAAAATCATAGCCCAATGCCCTGACCCAATTTTTTAAACCCGCCTAACCCCTCAGATCAAATCCTGGCCGTTGATCTCAAAAGATCAACGGTCCAGGATCATTTTCCTTTTTTAATTACATCAAATGACCCCTAACCCTAGTCATTTATTCAACCCCGCCGCCCCTGTTTCCCATCCCTTCCCTTTTGTCTCTCAAACTCTCCCCCTAACCCTAGCCCCCGTCACCGAAAACCCTTCAATCCATGGGGTTTCTCTTTGATTTTAGGCCCCATCCGGCCTCCTATCTCTACTGGCTTCGGTCCAAACCCTTTCATTTTTTCTCGATGAACTTGCCTGTGTTCATCTCCATGTTTGTGAGTACTGTTATCTTCATGTTTACGACTTAAATCTATGATTCCAAACCAGATTTTTTTCTCACCTCTGTCATTTTTTAAAACCCTAGTCACTTGCTACTCGAGTCGGTTCAGATCTCTATAGATCTGAGATGTTTTTAAGTTTAGCTAATATTTCTCTTCAAAGTTCTTCTATTTTTTCTTATTATTAACCAATTTTTTGTTTTCTCTAAAGCTAGGTTTTCATATTTAAGTTTCTGCAAAAAGTCTGAAATTTTTTAAATGTTTAACTCTGGTTCTCTTTATTTGTTTGACTGATTTTCATGTCTATGTTCTAATCCCTAGAGTTTATAATTACTTCACTACTTATTATGATATTTTCCCGATATTTTGTCCTGTCAATTAACAGAGGATAACTGATTTTATTAGCCTAATTAGGGTTCGAAATTATATTTTTCTGTTAAGATTGGTTTTCTTTGTGATTTTTACTTATTTTTCCTTATTTGTGACTCATAATTGGTACTACTTGCCTTAATTATGTTACTAGCCTAATTTATGGGATTTGATTGTTTTAACTGGCTCCTAAATGGTCTCTAATTTATTTGTTTACCTTATTAAACCTCTAACTTGGCTGTTAATTGATTATCCCTAACATAAGGGATGTTTTCCGGATTCTGTTGAATTATTTGATTGAGTTTAGCCCCAATTAACTAGTTACTTTTATTCGCATGCCTTACTTGTGAACTCTAAATTTTCTTTGCCTTATTTGTCTACTCTGCTGAATGCTATATAAACCCCAATTCTGATTTTTTCAAACACACAGGGAAAGATTCAGAAACACCTACACACACAAAAACTCTTACTTTCACTCGCACACTCTCAACTGTAGTTCTTTCTATTTGCTTTACTGTTAAGCCGACTGAAAGCCAAGGCTTAAGCCGGCTGAAAGCCAAGGCTAGACTCTTGGATTCAACTTTCCTTCACCTTCTTGTTTACTACTTTTTAACTAGTATGCATCCACTTCTGTTATCATTCTATATGCTATGTAGCTAGACTTCAACATGCTTCTATCTGCCTTATGTTTTCTGTTTATTGATCTTAACTAGCATGACTTAATTCCTGTTAATTTTCCCTGTCCTATATGTTAGTATGATTATTATACTTTAGCATATTCCGGTTTGATCCATGATACTTGTTTACTTGTTTCTCAACTAGCATGCCTCAAATCCTGTCCTGTTTTATGTGTTGATAATTTACCTTAGCATATTCCTGATTAATTCCTAATTTCTGTACACTTCTTTCAAGGATAATGTGTTTAAACTCTGCTACCCTTTCTGTATGACTGTCTGATTGGTCACTTAATCTCAGCATGTAGTTCTCTGTTTGATACATGTCTACATGATTCCACCTAGTAATAGTTAATGAACTAAGTCAATTCCAGCAATGTGAACCCTTGACTTAATTGTGTCCTTATTCTGCCTGTAATTCAGTGTTCCTACTCTTGTTGTGACTATTGCACCCAATCTGATTCTGTTCTGTTTGTGATCTTGTAACTTGTTTCTATGCACTTCTAAAACCCAAACTATTTTCCTAAAATTATCCCCTACTCTTATATACTATTTTCAACTCCTACTCTTAGATATTTAGGGTCCTGCCCCCTAGTGTGAGAAATGGCTAGGAGTCCATGAGACTCCTCCAAACTCTGACACATTGAGGTTGGCCTTCCAAACTTGTTTACAAAATTGTTTCTTGGAAAAGGTTCTGGTGTGATCATTGCCCGGGGTCCCTCAGGCCCTTGGGAATTTTGACAAACCAGAAGCCCAATTGTGTTATGGAATGGACTACTGGTGTACTCCAGACTTGCTTAAAGGCTTGACTTCCAGGTTGGCTTTGGGCCTGCCAAGGCTCCCTATAGTATAGTGATTTTTATCATGCAATTCATTTGTATTGGTCTGTAATAATAATCCTTGTAAAACAAATATGGGGTTATTAGTAAAAGCTGGGGAGGGATTTTATGTATCTTTGGTGGGTTCGGGTAGATATCATGCCTATAGGTTGTTGTGGTGATTAGTTATATGCATGTCGTTAGAAACCATGCCTATATGACTTATCTTATTACTTGTGATCATGAATTTTCACACTTGCATCCTATAAATCCTGCTTCTAGGTCGTTTATCAATTCTGCATAAGTATCATATTTTCAAAACCTCCCTGTGTGCATTAGAAATCATGTTTCTAAGATTTTCTTTATTGAACTCGCTTGGCAATTGGTTAACACCTTTACTCGCTTAGATATCATGCCCATAGGAAATAAGTGTAAAACAGTTTCTACACTTAGACATCATGACTACAGGAAACACATATAAAATCAGTCTTGACACTTAGACATCATGCCTATAGGAAGTCAGTGTAAAAATCAGTTTATGTGTTTAGATATCATGTCTATAGGAAATAATGCTTGTAATCAGTTTCAGCACATAGAAAATGCCTATAGGATCTAAAAAGATGAAATCTGCCTGTTAAAATCAATCACCAGTTTATAAATTATGGTTTGATTAACGCTTAGATACCATGTCTATAGGATTCTGCCCGCTTATCACTTAGGCAAGTCTATATGATAATTAAAATCCTGGGTTTAAAAACTGTGATTTCTTGCTGCTTGAAACGTGCCCAGATTCAGGATATTAACAAAATCAGTAGGCAAACTAATAGGTACTCACAACCTCGCTTTAATAAAACTACTATATAGTCTGTTTATGCTCATTTTGATATCCTGCCTATAGGATCCTAAATCATTAAAAATCGCTTGTCTGAATAGCGTGCATTTGTTTGTCTATTTGTGGAGGTAAACATGAGCCCCCTTAATTTCTCTTTTTGTGGCACTCCTACTTGATTTTTTTTGTCGCTTAGTTTTCTTCTTTTAAGAAACATAGGTGAGTCTAGAACTACCTTAAATAGAGGTCCTAAACACCTCCAGGGCCATAGGTAAGGGACTGATAATGCACACATAAGGTACGTACTGGATGTTATTAGAACGCTTAGGTAATAATTGAAAAGGGGAGGGTAACTGGTAGTAAAGGAGATGATGACATGTGCGCTAATGCTACGCGTAACACCTCAATTTGGGGAAGGTTACCGAGTATTGCGTGGAAGTGATCCTATAGGCTAATAAACTTAGGACCCCTTTAATTCCTGTTTTAAAGTAATCTCTATTTGTTTAAACTGCTTTATTTCCTTAAAAGACTAATTTGCTTAAATTAAGTTTGGCCGGGACCCACCATTGTGGACCTCGAGGGGTACCTAACACCTTCCCCTCAAGGTAATTTCGAGTCCTTATCCAATCTCTGGTGATGTAAACCGGTTTCTGAGTTATTTGATTTAGGTGCCCTAACACACCTTAATCCGTTAGGTGGCGACTCTTCAAATCCCATACCCCGTCCCAAAAGAAAGGGAGTTGTCCCAAAATGTCGAAGCCCGGACTCCGCGAGGAAAAAGGGGGCGCGAGAGTTGGTGTTTGGTAACATTGCCCCAATAAATGTTGAACAAACAAGGCTTGAATTGCATGATTTTGTACCGGTGTATAAAGATAAAAATGAGATGTATATCGAATCTGGAGTCGTGGCTGAAGTTAACTCAAGAGATGATGTTGATAATTTCAACATTCGACCTAAAAAAATGCTAAGAAGCACGCTAAAAATAAACTGGAATCACAACCTATCAACAATGAGAATCCGGATCCACAACCCAGTAACTTGAGTTCAAGCGAGAATGAGTTGAAACTTCTGAGAAGTGAAATCAACACGGTACAATTCTATTTTGGCTTTGAGCAGTTCTGACAACTAAATTGATATTCGGTTTCACTTTTTCTTTTATAGGTAAACGACAAGGTTTCATTTTTGGAACAGTTAATGATTTACTCATTTGAAAAGGTTTTTAAAGCTCTAGGTGAACGTGGTGCTTCAAAGGTATTCTCGTGACTATGCTTATTTGTTATTTTTACTAGTGACTATAATTTTTGTAATTTTTTGTATATTTTTCGTGAACAAGGTGATAGAAAAGATGACGACCATCATAATAGCTATGTCCATCATGATACTTTGACGACCCGATAGGTCATCTTATATTTTAGAACTAAAATTTGCATTTTAAAGCCTTAAATACCTCATTTTATCCTTTCTCAATTTGCGTGTGCAGACCGGGTGCTTTTTCTGAAAAGCTTTTATGTTAAAAACTGAGAAAAATATGAAAATTTGACTTAAAATCCATTTGAGTTGACTTCGGTCAACGTTTTGAGCAAACGGATCCGGATTCATGTTTTGATGGTCCCGGTGGGTCCGTTTCGTGATTTGAGACTTGGGCGTATGCCCGGAATAGATTCGGAAGTCCCTAGCCCGAGTTATCGCACCTTCTAGAAATTTGAAAGTTAAAGGCTTAATGACTTTGAAATGTTTGACCAATGTTTGGCTTTTTGGATAACGGGTCCGTATTTTGGTTCCGAAACCGGTATAGATCCAATACTATAATTATGACTTGCTTGTCAAATTATTTGAGAAACAGAGTTGGTTTGACGTGATTCTGACGTCCAGTTGTGAAATTAGAAGTTCATGAGTTTTCTTGAAAATTTCCTTTGATTTGATGCTAAACTCGTAGTTCTAGGTGTTATTTTGGCAATTTGATCTCCCAAGCAAGTTTATATAATATTTTTAGAATTGTGTGTATATTTGGTTTAGAGCACCGAGGGCTCAGGTGCGTTTTGGATAGGCTACAGAATGAAATTGTTTTTAAAATTGTTGCTGGTGTGTTTCAGTTTTGGTGCAGGCCTCTGATCTCGCATTTGCGAGGCCAGACATTGCATTTGCGATCGTTGATGGGTTCGCATTTGCGAGCAACTCATTGCATTTGCGAAGAGTAGAAGGTCCACCTTATGTTCGCATCTGCGAAAAATACTTCGCATTTGCAAAGTGGGACAGAAGGGTACAGTGATCGCAATTGCGATCAAGTGGTCGCATTTGCGGAAGGTCAAAGTTCGCATTTGCGAACCATTCATCGCAAATGCGATGAAAGCAGAGATGAGATGGACTTCGCAATTGCGATAGTTTCTTCGCATTTGCGAGGTTTGGAAATGTCATAAATGCTACATCTGCAACTTACCTATAACGACCCGACCGGTCGTTTTGAGCTCTAACGTGTCGTTCAGCGGTTTGAGGCCATGAGCAGCTTCATTTCAGGTGTTATGACTTGTAGGTGTGGTCGGAATTGAATTTCGGAAAGTTTAGAGTCAATTTGGAAAGAAAATTTTCATTTCAGAAGCCTTAAGCTGGAAGAATCGACTAAGATTGGATTTTTGAGTAAACGACCTCAGAATCAGGATTTGAAGGTTCTAGCAGGTTCGTATGATGATTTTGGACTTGGGCGTATGTTCGGATCGGGTTTTGGATGACCCGGGAGCGTTTCGGCGCATATTGTAGAAGTCGACATTTTAGAAGAAATTTCATAAGTCTGGGTTGAAGTGCACTTCAGTGATATTGATATCAGTTTGGGATTCCGAGTCTGGGAATAGCTCCATATGGTGATTCTAGAGTTGGGAGCGCGATTGGAAGTGAATTCAGAGGTCCGTAGGTTATTTTGAAGTCATTTGGCTAAAGATAGAAATTTGAAGGTTTTTGAGAAATCTAACCGGAAGTGGAAATTTTGATATCGGGGTCAGAATGTGATTCCGAAAGTTGGAGCAGGTCCGTAATGTTGAATGTGACTTGTGTGCAAAATTTGGGGTCAATCGGACATGATTTGATAGGTTTCGGCATCGATGTAGGAGTTGAAAATTTCAAAGTTCGTAAAGATTGAATTGTGATGCGATCCATTGTTTCGATGTTATTTGATGTGATTTGAGGCCTCGGGCAGGTCCGCATTATGTTTTGGAACAGGTTGGTGTAATTTTACGGGGTCCCGGGGGCTTTGGGTGGATTCCGGGTGGTTAACGGATCAAATTTGGAGTTGAGAGAAAGCTGAGGTTGCTGTCATCTGGTGTGACCGCAGGTGCGGCTAGGGTGTCGTAGAAGCGACAAAGGGTGGCTTGGTTGGGGGCCGCAGGTGCGAGTCTATTTCCACACCTGTGAAGGTGTAGATGCAGACAAGGGAGCACATGTGCGGAGCCGACTGGGGAATGAGGAAGCCGCAAGTGCGAGAGTTTGGGCGCACCTGCGGGCTCGCAGGTGCGGGCGTAGTCACCACAGGTGCGGAAGGACTGGAGGCAGTGAAGTATTTTAATAAATGGGTTTTGGCCATTTCTTCTCATTTTTCTCTTGCTTGGGCGATTCTTGGAGAGCTTCAAGTGGGGATTTTCGTCATCTATGTCAAGGTAAGTTGTTCCTACTCGTCCCAAGTTAAATACAAGGTTTATACATGGATTTGAATATGAAAATTTGTGGAAAAGTTGGGAATTTTGAAGAAAAACCTAGAATTTGCATTCTTGGATTTTGACCACGAATTTGAGCATGAAAATTAGAGTAAATTATATATTTGAGTTAGTAAGGCTATGGTAGAGTTTATCTTTGAGAAATTTCAAAATCTGGGCACGTGGGCCCGAGGGAAATTTGGTCAACTTTTCGAACGGAGTTGGGAATTTATATAATTTGAATTGTTACAAGTATTAGAGTATATTTTCATTGGTTTGTCCGTTATTTGGATAGTTTTGGGGCGTTGTGCATTGATTTGGGTCATCAGAAGGGCTTGGAAGCCGGTTATGGAACTCCAGAGCGAGGTAAGTCTCCTTTCTAACCTTGTGAGGGGGAATTGTCTTCATAGGCGAACTAATCGAATATGTGCTACTATTTGTGGGGCTACGTACGCACGAGGTGACGGAAGTCCGTGCGTAGCTACTATCATGCTTGTGTCTGGGTAGTCTAGGACCCACTAGCATGCTTTACTTGTTGTACTTGAAATTTTGCTAATGAAATTAGACTGTTAATATTATCGAAATAGTAACTGAATGCCTAAGAAGGTTGAAGTTTATTTTCCTTAATCATCTAGAAAGAGAATTAATTTTTTCTGGGATAATTGTTTTCCCGATAAAGCATGTTTTATTTGTCATACTTGTAACCTTACTGATAAATTTATAATATTTAAAACCTTATCGGACTTGGAAAATGAATTTCCAGAAAAGATTTAAATACTATCTTCGAGTCCATTAAAAAGAGAATTTTATCACCTCCTTGAGTAACTGTTTTCCTGATAAAATGTGAATTAATGTGTGAATATGTGTATCTATGAGTACCTGAGTCACACGTATGATTCGCGAGCAGGGTAACTCTATTATTATATATGACCGCGTCGCATGATCGATTCGCGAGCGGGGTAAAAGATGCATCTATAGTTCGAGCCGTTCGACCCTTCGGCAGTGCACAATTTATTATTGTTGGTTCGCGCTGTTCGGCTCTCGGCATTACTTGCGCATGATATTTACTGCGTACTTGCTATGATTTTTACCTGATTACTAGCCTGGAAACTTTAAATTTTCAACTGAAATGACGAGGATTTAAGAATATTAAATGTGAAAGAAGTTGATATTTCCTGTCGCTACTTGGTAAATTGCCCATGATATTCATGCTTAGTGTCACCCTTGATTTCATTAAATTGACCTCTAGCAAGTGTCAGATTCGACCTCTCGTCACTACCTCTTCGAGGTTAGGCGGTATACTTACTGAGTGCACGTTGTTTTCGTACTCATGCTACACTTGCTATTCATCTTTATTGCACAGGTACATTTATAGATAGTGGCCCTGCTTGACGCAGTGATGCGACTGATTTGGAGACTTAGACGAGCTGCACCATCCGGAGATGACCCGCAGCCGACAGAGTCTCCCTCCGATGTATTGTACTTTATTTTAAATTCCTTGTCCAGTTTGTACTCCAGGAAATTATTTTAGTATATGTAAGATTCTTAGAAATATGCTCATGCACTTGTGACACCGGGTTCTGGGATGAGTTTGGGATGTATTTTATTTAAATGGATTGTTAAATCGTCGTTACTTACTTAACGGATTTTTATTCACTTATTATGTAATGAAATGAAGGTAATAGAGATTTCAAACGCTAAAATATGAATTTAATTTAAATTATTAAGTGTTGGCTTTCCTGACAGTGGGGTCCGGTGCCATCACGATCTTAATAGATTTTGGGTCGTGACATTACCAAATAGCTGAGAATACATGATTTTTGTTCATTCTCTCGAATTTTGAAACTTAGAAACGCTAGAGGTGATTTTTCAAAGAAAATTTCTTCCCCAAATCATTGGTAAGTGATTCTAAACTAGTTTCTTTCAATCTTTCATTCTAAACTAGTTTCTTTCAATCTTTCATTACATTTCTTAAGATTTCAACCTCAAATTTTGTGTTTTCATGGTGGAAATTGGGGATTTTGGGTAGAATTAGGGATTTTTGTAAAATGGGAATTTAGACCTCAAATTGAGGTCGGATTCCAAAACAAATTACACAACCGGGCTCAGGGGTGAATGTGTAATTGGATTTTGGTCCGAATTCCGAGATTGGACCAAACTAGCCCGGGAGTTGACTTTTTCAATATTGACCTAAATTGAATCTTTTGCAATCGTGGGTAGTTCCTAAGGCTTAATTTGAATCGTTTGGTTGGTAATTTGATAGATTCTATTGGGCCGGAGTCTTGTTTGAAAGGCAAAGCGGTGATTGATCCTTGAGTGAACCTTTGGAGCGAGGTAATGTTGTGGTTAACCTTGACTTGAGGGATTAGGACTTGTTTGTCTATTTTCTACATGTTTAGATGTTGAGTACAACGTATATGTGAGGTGACGTGTACTTATGCATTGTTGTCGGGTTAAAGCATGCGGGTGAGACTTATTCCTTGTAATTATTGCTTACTCAGATCATGTTATTCATGCTTAGACTTGTATTTGTTAAATTGATTGTTCTTACCGTGTTTATGGGTTTTTTGTGATAATTCAGCATTGATTCCAAAATTGAAGTTTATTGTAGAACCATTGTTGAAGTAAGGCTTGTTCTTGTTGATCATATCTCCCTGTTGTTACTTGTTCATTGTTATGTGGTAAGGGAGAGTGCTAAAGCACGAAGGATGATGTTGTGCCATATTGTGAGTGTTAATGCACGAAGGGTGATGTCATGCCATAATGTGAGTGTTAAAGCACAAAGGGTGATGCCGTGCCATGTTATTAGAGTTAATGCACGAAAGGTGATGCCGTGCCGTATCCATTGATTTATATTGTGAGGTTGAGAGTAAAAGCATGAAGGGTGATGTCGTGCAGTATCATTGTTTCATTGTGAGGTTGAGAGTAAAAGCATGAAGGGTGATGTCGTGCAGTATCATTGTTTCATTGTGAGGTTGAGAGTAAAAGCATGAAGGGTGATGTCGTGCAGTATCATTGTTTCATTGTGAGGTTGAGAGTAAAAGCATGAAGGGTGATGTCGTGCAGTATCATTGTTTCATTGTGAGGTTGAGAGTAAAAGCATGAAGGGTGATGTCGTGCAGTATCATTGTTTCATTGTGAGGTTGAGAGTAAAAGCATGAAGGGTGATGTCGTGCAGTATCATTGTTTCATTGTGAGGTTGAGAGTAAAAGCACGAAGGGTGATGCCGTGCAATTTTCTTTATTGTGTTTAATTGTTTTCACTGGTTAAAGGCATATTGACTATTCTGGTTATTATTTCCGCTGTATTACTCATATCTTGTATCCCTTTAGCATGTCCCCCTCCCAATAGTACATGTTTAACTGTTATTTGTTGTTATCTTGTACGTATGTTTTCATTTGTACATGTTTATTATGTGAGTGTCTTGTCATAGCCTCGTCACTACTTCGTCGAGTTTAGGCTCGATACTTACGGGTACATGGGGTCGATTGTACTCATACTACACTCTGCACTTCTTATGCAGATTTTAGTACTGGCCCCAACTGATCGTGGGGTTTAGCAGTTGGGACTTGCTTGTCGGAGACTCAAGGTAGATCTGCTGGCATACGCAGAACATTGAGTCCCTTTCTAGTTTCCTTATTTTACTATTTCTTTTCATTCAGAATAATTGTATTTCTTTCAGCTGTTTGTAGCAAATCTTAGAAGCTCGTGAGTTGTGACTCCAAATCCAAATTGTATCAAATGTTATGGGCTTTATGTTATTCCGCATTTCAGTTTTAGCTTCTATTTAGCTTAATTGATTTTGTTATTGTAATTGACTAAAAATTGGCTTAAAGAATCCTCTAACGTTGGCTTGCCTAGCAAGTGAACTGTTAGGCGCCATCACGGTCCCTGTCTCGACCGCAAAACCAACCCGGCCGTGATGGCGCCTATCGTGGAACTAGGCAAGCCTACACTCTTAACCAATTTAATTTTTCTCATAACAACGTTTAACTATTTAACCTTTTCATTAGAGAATCCGAAATAAAAGATGAAGACAAAGCCCAAAATACCGTAAAATACATCCCAACATCTGGTATCACTAAGTCATGAGCCATACTACAACTGTGCCAAAATACATCAAGACAATATTTGTCTAGGAAATAACTAACAAAATACACAAAGGAAGATAGAGAAGGAGAAAGGCGGGTCTGCGATCGCCAAGTAGCTACCTCGCTCTCTCCGAAGATGAACCGCAGCAAACGATTAACTGGCACTATCGTGATCTGGGACACCTGAATCTGCACACAAGGTGCAGAGGGTAACGTGAGTACACCAACTCAGTAAGTAACCATTATAACTAAAGACTGAGTGTAGTGACGAGCATTTAAAAATCATATAAATCTCATAACATAAAACCTCAGTGGAAATAACAAGGTCAAATCAGTAACTAAATTCTGAACATCTCGTAAAACTACAGTTTCAATGAAAGTTGTTTAAAACATTTGTTCAACAATTTCAATAGAGGCTCAGTATAAAGAAAAATGAAGACAGTAATTTCAGAAAACAAGCCCCTCGGGCAAAGTATCTCTCATATATAAATAGCCCCTCGGGCAAGCCTCTCAGTCACTCGTGACTTAACCCTTATCAATCTGCACTCACGCTCAATAGGTACCTTATAATAACTGCTACAGCATGCAACACAATCCATAAATATATAGTCGACTGCGCTCACTGGGGGTGTGCACACTTCGGAGGGGCTCCTACAGCCCAAGTGTTGTATCGCTGCGGCATGCAGCCCGACCCAATATCGCTGCGGCGTGCAGTACGATCCATCATATCGCTGCGGCGTGCAGCCCGATCCATCATATCGCAGTGGAGTGCAACCCGATCCATAACTATCCTCACAATCCGGCTCTCGGCCTCACTCAATTATCATCTTCACAAGCCACTCGGGCATTTCAGTACAACTTAGAGGACTCAGCCCAAAAATATCTTTCACATATTTAAAAAATAGAGTGATGAACAGGATTTAACAGTAAACATGTATAAATCATGACTGAGAATATATTTTCTATCAAAAACAGTGTGAGGACCGTAGTAAAATACCTTTGAGCGTCCAAACAGTACGGCACAAAGCCCCAAACATGGCATTCAGTCCAAGTTAACAGAATTATTTCTAAAACACATGGAAATCATATAAACTTTATCAAATACGCAACTCTACAGTTTCCACGGGACGGACCAAGTCAAAATCCCTACCGGTGCACGCCCACACGCCCGTCACCTAGCATGTGAGTCACCTTATTTATCAAAATAGTATGAAATTCCGGGGTTCCATACCCTAAGGTCTAGATTTACAATCAGTACTTACCTCAAATCGGATAAAAATCTACTCCATGATGCCCTTGCCGCTCGACTTGACCTCAAATCGCCGCAAATCTATTCAAAATCAGATTCATAACATCAATATACGCTATAGGAACAAAACCCATGCGAAAATAATCAAATTACATAAAAAATCCCGAAATTGGCCAAACCCGACCCCCGGGCCCTCGTCCCGGAATCCGATAAAAATCACAAAACTAGAATCCTTATCCTCCCACGAGTCCATACATACCAAATTCATCAAAAACTAACCTCGTTTTCCCCACTCAATCACCAATTCCCAGTCTCAAGTTTCAAGCCCTAATTCCCTAATTTTAACCCTTAAATCCCATAAATTTCATGCTTAATCAGTTAGAAATCACCATAGAATCGAGTATTGAGTTCAAAAACATTACCTCCAAGTGATTCCCCTTGAATCCCTCTTAAAAATCCCTCAACAAGCTCCAAGTCCGAACACAAATGGTGGAAAAATAACCCAATTTCGTGAAGGCTTGAATTTATATGCTCTACCCAGCTAAATCGCACATGTGGCCACTTCCATCGCACCTGCGCGACCGCTTATGCGGTCCAATCAACCGCACCTGCATTTTTCACTTAAACGCCTAGGACTGCATCTGCGATTCTTCTCCTCATGGCCTAATTTTGCATCTGGTCTCCCTTACCGCATCTGCAACCTCGCACCTGCGGTCCCCTATCCGCAGGTGCGGAAACATAAGAAACATTGCACCAGCAACCATTCCGCTGCAGTTTCCAAGTCCAAACCTTTCGATGACCATCCGAAATCACCCCGAGCCCCTCGGGGCCTCAACCACATATACCAACATGTTACATATCATCATAAGAAATTAGTCGAACCCTCGGAACACTCAAAACAACATCAAAACACCAAATTACCCTCGGATTCAAGCCTAAGGATGTCTAAACTTCTGAAATTCGCCAACGATGCCGAAACCAACCAAACCACGTCCGAATGACATGAAATTTTTCACATACATCACAAACGACACTACGATCCCATTCCAACTTCCAGAATTCCATTCCGAACCCGGTAGCTAATTTTCCACTGCCGACCGGTAATTTCCAAAAATCCAATTCAAGCCTAATTCTACCACGGACCTTCGAATAACATTCCGAACATACTTCTAAGTCCCAAATCACCTAACGAAGCTATCCGAACCATAAACCCCAAGCCAACCGACCTGACACAACATAATAAAGCCGATCCGCATATAATGAAGCAGAAATAGGGGAAACGGGGCTGAAACTCTCGGAGCGACCAATCGGGTCGTTACATTCTCCCCCACTTAAACACACGTTCGTCCTCGAATGTACCAAGAGTTTTTCCAAAAGCCATCAAATCGACGAATAACCTTATCATGCACATACCTGGGGTGATCCCACATCACCCTGTCCCGTAGATCTGATAACACCACACATTTGAAATTTCTTTATCCAACCTAACACATAAGCCTTAGAATCCAAATTTCCACATCCGAACCTATCTATAAGATCAGAATCACGCATCCACACACTGTATAAGTCTGAACAAGCTGTATCCAACCATAGCCACAACTCAAGACGAAATCACATGATATCCCACCTATCTCAAACACTCGTAACGATAAGTTTTAATCGTAGTAGCTGCTCAAGCAACCCAATGCCGGTAATAAACCTATTATCAAACAGAGACCCATTCTAACACCTTCATATACTGCCAATGATGAACAGAACACGCAGAAACCCCTAATCATTTATCGGATCAACAAGTGATGGAACTCCCTCTCTTCGACAGGAAATATAGCAAAATATTTAAGCCGATCAGAGTCAATATCCTCCCAATATACCGCAACCAGATCCGAAAGTACCCATCCTAGGTCCGACGACCCCATCTCATCTACCACAACCACTCTAGTGACATGACGTATCAATATAGCTTAAAGCCACCACATGTGCAGCCCGTGCACTAATAGACAACATTCCAAATGTACTCAAACCTGAAAAATGACATCAAACAAGAGAACCGTACCGCAAGATCAATGGTTATCACCACAATGCAATGCTAAGAACTCCTCACACACCATAGAACAAAACGCGCGAATTCAACACACAAGGATCATATCTCAACATAACTTCACTGCAATGTGCGACCCCATCCAAGAGTTGGTCCCTATTATATACCTCGCTCTGCCTTGCTCCAAAATCAACAACCATGCGAAAACCGACATCGAGTACTCAAAGTGCATTACCATAACCACGAAGAATCGGACGATACCATGCCACACGAACCCGGAAGAACATAACCAGCACGTCTTAATCCTGCAATACCCAATTACTTATCTTACTCAAATCCCGCTATAAGACTACCATAGAACCACACCATATGTTCCATAAACCAACGAATCACAGCTCCCCGTAGTAGGGAAGAGTAACTCATAAATCATCCCAGAACACAGATAATCCTAACAACCACTAACTGGCATGCCCCTCACAATAGCACTATGGAGCCAATCAATCCGACTCGATGCAAAACACCTATCCCCACTGGGCTTACTAAGGAGCCCCAAATCAATCCGGTCATGCACAATAGACAAATGACCCTCCGAAGGTCTATAATGACTGAATCACAACACGCACTAACCTATGACTAACCTTGGCTACGTCTCTACAGCCCTCAACTATGAAATCATCTGCTCATTCGAGTTCCCAGGCTCCAAATATTCAGAGCACACAAATCACCATATCCGATTCAACTCTGTCGCCTGAATGTCTAATACTTCCCCAATACATGATCATACCACGAGGGATACCCCTAAAATCTGTGCGTGTTACAAGGAGAGTACCGCCACACCAATGAAGTATCCATAAATCAAAACACAGTGCCTCTTCTGAAACTTATACCTTCATCGAGCCATATCTAAAAGTAACATCATCTACCTAATCATCTGAGATCGTCCATGCTACCTAAGAATTCAGAACCTTCCTTTAAAATCGCATCGTGACCTTGCACCTGCAATCTCAATACTAAACCACACATCGCACCCATTATGCCACCATATGAATGATAAGACAAACCTCACATCCACTCTGAGTCGCAAGCAACTACATACCCAATCGGTAAGACTTTCCATTTGATTTTTATTCTGGAGAAAATTACAATATGCTGCATGCCCCACACACTAGTAGGAACTACAAATCTCAACTATGCTAGAGACCATCAAGAACCCTCTGAAACCCATTAAACTGCACTAACCCTTCAGGACTGAATTCCTCTAACTCAACTAAGCTACGCATGCCGTCAAAACCCAAGATAATTTCCACGAATCACACATAGAACCTTACCAAATCATAAGCACCTCAAGAGTCGATCTTACTCATTACCATGCTGATCCAATCTACTACTAAGTTGTCCCATTTCTCTGAGTTCCTTCCGAATTACCTTCTAATTGATTCTTCTCCTTGCCATAATACCAAAATCCTTAACCAGAAATCACCACGCGGACCCTAGCACAGAACCATATCGCCCTAAGGCTCATAAACCGCTGAATATATCTTAAACACCCCAAGGTATCACATACTTACTCTAAAGAGACTTCTGATGAATTTAAGTTATTCTTCCCTTTCATGATACCAGAGTGTAGAATCCACAATGATATATAAACCCTGAATCTATCAGAACCATTCTCGAGAGTCACCCACTACGCAAATTCTTAATTAAACTGATCAAACAGGACAAACGACCTAGGCCCCATTTTCACACCAACACACTAGGAAGTACTCCACACTTCGAAGCAACCAAGCAAATTCCTACTCCGCACACACTACACCTTTTTCAAATACAACTCAATCATTCAATAAAACCCATTTGCCCATAGAGTATATAACAAACTGTATCTAAAATTTCCATTACTCGAGTAATTCTCAAACTCCACCCCTGCAGGTCATAACTGATTCACCAGTATACCTCGAATTGGAACCAATACAACACCTAATCGTCCAACCAACTTATCATTAGCACACTCCCCCACTTGGCTCAAATCTATAGATCAAGACAAACAATAACTCACAATTCCCATATGCTATCACCGCCACAAGCGATCTAACCTCAAATCACAACATATATCATTTACTAGTAAAAGAGAACTCGCTACAAAACAACCTAAGGATCACACAACCTCAGGACATACCACGGAAGATAACCCCACCTGCTTAGCCTCAAACTGATATCTCTCTATACCCTTCCTAAAATCATATCTATTACGTAATCACTTTACCCTCCTGCATTTAAACACAACCAAAGCCTACCCTCGAGGCATCACAATACGTGGTATAAGAACCAAAAGCTGATGGAAGAACTATCACTGAAGTTGTGATCAAAGAAATATTGAGCTTCTGAAATCTCTCTCCACACTCGTCTGACCACCTGGATACCCTCACTGGACCCCACGTTCCCCAAGAATGCTACTGGACTGAGCCAAAATTCACACTTAGAGAACTTTGCATAAATCTTATCCTCCCTCAATCTCTATAATACCATCCTCAAATTCTGAGTATGCTCCTCCTGGCTACGTGAGTACGCCAGGATGCCATCAATGAATACAATAACGAAGGAGTACAAATACGGCTGGAATACACTGTTAATCAAATACATGAACGCTGCTGGGGCATTGGTCAGCCCAAAAGACATCACCAGGTACTCATAACACAACACGAATATTCACTTCACTCTACAACTAAACTGCACGAGAGGTCCTTTAATACACTCCCAACTCGAGGCCATATGCCAACTCAAGACAGAAGTCAAACACTCTATAGTTATTGCTACATCTCCAGCCAGTTTTGTTTTCGTAATCGAACAAGATAAACATATCTCACCATCAAATCACACTCACCACATAGTCATCCAATCACAAAATCCCACCAATAAGGACACAACATTCATATAAGTCCTAAATGCACGTGCTCACACAATCAAAATCTCAGCACTTAAGCCACAGAAAAAACCCGGCCTCAAGTCCTCCATACTGGCCCATTATCAACATGCTAAAATCACATTTCACACCTCACCCATGGAAATCACAAGTCGTCGATGCACAGCTAATACCGAGCGCTCACGTGTGCATTCGAATACATGAAAGGAATTCAAAGAGTAACGCTTTTGGCTGAATAAATGGATTCACACGACAGGAATTCAAGAATGTGAGATTTTTCCTAAGGGTTCTGCAGTTCCTTTTCATTTGCGTTAAGTGTATGGTTTCAGCCTTTTCAGTTGCTAGCCTTTATTATTGTTTTTAGGCTATGACTTGTATGGGGTTATTATATGGCTATCAGGTGATATAAGTTTTTCCCTAGTGTCTACAAATTAACTTTGCTCATATTTTTAGTTTATCTTGGGCTGGTTTTCTCCAGCTTAGGCCTTTAGGATTATGGAATTTAAGGGAATTTTTTGAGAGCTTTTTACATGGTAGTTCTTTTCTAAGCAACTATGAACATAAATAACACGAATTTCAGTTTATTTTACTTTAATAACATATTCTAATAGATACCTATATCTAATTTCAATTCAATATAAAAGATAAAATCCTAATAATTTAGGATTAACACCCCCTTTCTCTCCCCTCAATTAATCTTCAACCGTCCAACCCCCTTTCTCTTCTCTTTCTCTCGTCATTGCTTCTTCTATTATCCTTGGAAAAAACAACAACCTTGTAGCGCACAAATTAACAAATAAATTGACCACCTTCTTTATCTTAAATGTTTTCCTAAAGTAAAGAATTTTTCAATATGCCAACATTGATGATGTCAATATTTATTCAGTCGCTTCTGATCCTTTCTTCGCCGATTCTTTTGGTAGGAAAGAGAGCTAGTTTTAGGCACCTAATACGGACTTCGTGTATCAAAAAAACATTGTTAATTTATACATTATTAATCATCACTATACCGTATGTGTGTGTGTGTATGTATATATATATATACCAGAATTACGAGCTAAGAAAAAGAAGGAAAAGAGACCTAAAGAGTAAAATTGGGAAGAATTACTCTTGAACAAAATCACTAGAACTCAATTGGAGTTTGAGTGTTAGTGAAAGAAGAAAAAGAGAGAATAAACTTTATTGATCTTATTCCAAAATAGATGCTTACATTCACAGAGATCCGTCTCTATATACCTGTACAATTGAGGGAAAAGAAGTTGTAACTAGCTAATTGGAAGTGTCACGTGCAGTCCACCCCCCTCTAACTAACTCTAACGACCTATTGAGTTCTATTCTAAAATTAAAATTCTGAATTAGAAGGTAAGCTACTAGGATCATAACAATATCCTTCTCTTCAATAATCCTTGTCCTCAAGGATTGAAATGAGGGAACTTCAGCTTAAAAGACTGTAGATCCTCCCAAGTGCTGCCCTCTGGTGAGGAATTCAGCCATTTCACTAAAATTTGAGTGATGGCCTCGCCATATTTCTTGGCCAACATCCTATCCACAATGGCTTCAGGTTCTAATAGAACATGACCAGATTCAGAGTGCATTACAGGTAATGTCACTAAAGCAGTGTGATTGCCCAGTTTCTTCTTAAGCAATGAGATGTGGAAAGTAGGATGAATCTTGGAATGAGGTGGTATATCTAAGGTGTAAGCAACAGAACCAACCCTGGCCAGTATTTTGAATGGTCCAAAAACCTTGGCTGATAGCTTCTGATAGGCATGATCCTTTAGGGAAAGTTGCCTTTGTAGTTGTAGCTTTATGAAAACTCAATCCCCTACATTGTGATTCTTTCAGTTCTTCCCTTGTCGCCTACATCTTCATCCTATGTTAGACCCTTTCTAGATGATTATTCAAAGCCTTCAAGGTAGCTTCCCTAGCCTGTAAACTCCTATCGACCATTTCCAGTTGAGAGTCAAAAGGCATGTGAGGCAAGAGTGGTGGTGGCTTTTGCCCATAAACTACTTCATAGGGAGTCATATTGGTAGCTGCGTGAAAAGTGGTGTTATACCACCGTTCTGCTAGGGGTAACCAGAGTGGAAACTCCTTGGGTTTCTCGAATGTCATACACCTCAAATAGCACGCCAAACATCTGTTGAGGCAGTCTGCCCATCTGTTTGAGGATGATTGGCATAATAAGTTAAGAGTGAAACTTTCTGCAACTTAAACAATTCCTGCCTAAACTTGCTTGTGGACACCTTATTCCTGTCTAAGACTATAATTTTAGGCATGCCATGCAGCCTAAACACCCTATCCATAAAAGTTTAAGCTACCTCTAGAGCTGTATAGGGATGGTTGAGTCCCATGAAGTGAGTAGCCTTGCTCAGCCTGTCAACAACCACAAAGATGACCTCCTTGCCAGCTGCTTTAGGTAAACCTTCTATGAAATCCATAGAAATATCTTGCCAAACTCTTTCTGGAATGGGCAAAGGCTGGAGTAGCCACGATATTCCACGTTCTCTCCCTTGCACCTTTGGCAAGTGTCACACTCACTGATATGGTTATAAACATCATGTTTCATTTTCTTCCAGTAAAAATCATATTTTATCCTCTTGTATGTAGCAGTGATTCCAGAGTGACCTCCTATAGAACTGTCATGATAGAATGTCAGTAATTGCTTCCTTAGATACGGGTTAGCCCCTACCATCATCTTTCCCTTCCTGCTCAATACACCACTAGTGAATGAGTAATGAGTTTTAGGATTTGAGGTAGACTAAATATTTTATATCAAATTCTGCAAATTTAGATCTTGATTATAGTTGAACTTGATAGATTCCAACAAATCTGATGAAATTCCAGAAATGCTAAATAGTTGTATGGCTTCATCCTTTCTTGAAAGGGCATTTGCTATAATATTTTCCTTCTCTTTCTTATAGGAAATGGTATAGTCATAACCTAATAGCTTCACTAACCATTTCTTTTGGCTAGGTGTAGTAATATTTTTCTCCAGTAGAAACTTAAGATTGTGATGGTCAGTCTTAATCACAAAGTGTCTACCCAAATGATAAGGACTTCATTTCGAGACTACAGTCACCAAAGTCAAAGTTCACTTTCATAAACTGACAGTGCTTTGTTTTTAACTGACAATCCCTTACTAAATAAAGCTATTGGTCTATTGTCTTGAGCCAAGACTACACCAATTCCCTCACCTGAAGCATCAGTCTCCACCACTAACTCCTTAAAGAAGTCAGGCAAGGTTAGAATAGGGAGCAGAGGTAATAGCTCCTTTCAATGGCTCAAAAGATTCAATAGCCATAGAGTTCCAAACAAAGTTTCCCTTTTTCAGTAGGTCATGTGGTGGTCTTGCAATCAAACCATAATTCTTGATGAACCTTTTGTAATATCCAGTAAGACCAAGAAAACCTCTAAGTCCATTCAAGGTGGTTGGCTGGGGCCAACTCAACATAGCTGATACTTTCTGCTGGTCCATAGCCACTCCCTTCTCCGTTATAACGTGACCGAAATAGTTTATCTGTGTGACCCCGAAGGCACATTTGATTTTTTTGACAAATAACACATGTGACCTTAAAATCTGGAAAGCTTCTTCCAAATGGATCAAATGATCTGACCAACTGAAACTATACATAAGAATGTCATCAAAGAAAACCAAAATGGATTTCCTAAGATGATCATGAAATATCTGATTCATTAGACTCTGAAATATGGAGGGAGCATTAGTTAGTCTAAAGGGCATTACCATGAACTTATAATGAACATGGTGAGTCCTAAATACTGTTTTAGGAATGTCAGACTCAAACATCCTAATTTTATGCTATCCCGACCTTAGACCTAGCTTTGAAAAGTATTTAGCCCCATGTAATTCATTAAATAATTTTGTAATAACAGGATTGGAAACTTATCCTTCACTGTGAAGCTATTCAACTCCCTACAATCCACACACATCCTCTATGTTCTATATTTCTTCTTTACCAGTACAATAAGGAAGAGTAGGGACGGTATTGTGCCTTGGTACTCCAGAGTTCAATATCTCATCTATCATTTTCTTAATTTTATCCTTCTGAATAGCTGGATATATGTAGGGCCTTTTGTTGATTGAGGCAGTTCCTTCTTTCAGAACAATCTTGTGGTCATGTTCTCTTGAAGGTAGTAGTTCTTTGGTATCTTCAAATATATCATATTGCTTCAGTAGGACTAAGTGTAATTCTGTAGCTTTCTCATGGTATTGAGCTTGAGCTTCTAATGAAAATAAGCTAGCAGCTTCCCTCTAAGATTATTCTGTCAGTACTCCTACCAAGATCATGCACAATTCAGCCGGTTTAGCAAGAAGCTTGTCCATCCTACCTGACTGGATGAACTTAGCAGCAAGAGGTTGAATACCCCATTAGACAAACCTTCTTACCCATGATAGTACACTCGATTTTAAACTTCCTGAAGTTCCATAGGATATCACCCAATGTGACCAGCCATTGAATATCAAGGAACATATTGCATCCCCTAATAGGTAGTACAAGCATGTCAGAATCAAAAGACACTCATTGCATTTTCCAAACCACGTTCTTACAAATATAATGACTCTACGCTTTGTTACCATCATCTATTGATACTGTAGAAGGAGCTATCGCAGTCAGAACACAATCTAACTTCTTGGAAGTGTTGAGATCCAAGAAGTTATGTGTACTACCAATATCAATGAGCATGTCACGACCCAAAACCAATAGTAGGTCGGGATGGCACCAAATGCCGCCATTAGGCAAGACCAAAAGTGAATCTACAATTTAACTACCGCTTTTAACATTCAAAACAAAAAATTTCCTTTTAAAAGAACAAAATAAGTAAGATCTCATGCAACCGTACAAACTCTTTTCTCAACAAAATACCAGCGTGATAATTACATCCACTGTAGTAATAGAAAAGATAATCACAACAGTACATAAATGCTGAAAGTCTCCAAAACCAGGTTCCACAAGTGCATGAGAAATCTAGGAAATATTCAAAACTAATAAAACTACTGCCTGAAAGGTAATTGACATAAATAATAATCAAAGTAGAGGGAGACTTCGGTGCTGCAGATCATAGAAAGGCATACAACTCACCACTAAGTCTCCGTAGAAGATCGGCTACGCGCCCCGCTAACCACTGGTAGTACCTGTCTCAGTACCTGTACATCAGTGCAGAAGTGTAGTGTGAGTACGGAAAACAACGTATACCCAGTAAGTATCTAGTCTAACCTCGAAAAAGTACTGACAAAGGGTCGACTTAACACTTACTAAAGGTCAAATAATAATGGAAATACATAATGGTGAGTGTACAACAAGTAGCAACGAAGCAAATAAAAGTAACTACAGTAAACCTGTCATAATCGGCCTTGAAGGCACTAACTCATTAGTTACCAAACCAAATCCAGTACCAATTATTAAGCACAAAGTTGTCAAGGCGAACGACCTGATCCTATAGGAATAGCGGTACTCATATTTCCAAGGCGAACGTCCCGATCCCATAAGAATAGTATTACCAAACTTCCGAGGCAAACAACCCGATCCCATAAGAGTAGTGTTACCATCGTGCCGAGGTGACCAACCCGATCACATAACAGTAATTTATTTCACTGTCGAGGCGAATGGCCCGTTCCCATAAGAGTAGAGAAACTTACCTCACTCGCGGAACCACTTGCGAGACGAGAAGACACTGATTTATAGTTTATCAAGTATTTTTGAATTCTCTAAAGTAAGAAACTAAGTCGATATCTCCCCGGAATTGTTCATGACTAAGATCTGAGATTTTCATGGGATGGTATTGGAACTTGCAGTATAGCTGTATCATTGCTAAATCTACATTCCAGTATCAGAGAGGTTAGAGAAACATCTTCAAATTCACAGAAGGACTCTTCATAGAGGGTATCTAGGTTGCAACATTGTTGGGTGCTCTAGAGGAAATATAGCGATTTATAGGTTTTTGGGTGACATAGTTCGTGCTAGGGTCTTCCACAACGAGATTTGACTTATGATCATTGTGTGCCGATAAGGCAAAGTGTTGACCTGAACACAAGTCGAAGAGGATTAGAAGAAATGGGTCAGCTCGGTAGTGTTGGGTTAGCATAGCAACAAAGGTAACTAGTCTTTTGGTGGTAATGCTTCACTAACATTCTTTGGAAATACTCTTGGGTTTGATGTCTTGTGTGACTTGGTTGAGTTGGTGAAGCTCAATTCTGATGGCTTGGTGATGTGCGGACTGGCCTCGAAGAGTTCTTGATAGTGTTGACCACAACTTCAGCTAGATATCTGCTACCGGCATAAGGAATGTGTTGCATTTATGATTTTCACCTGGATGGCGTCATGAGTTCTAGACAGCATAGACGATTTCAAATATTTAGAAAAATGCTAGCATTATTTGATACCGCCGAAGAAGGGTGCGCACTCTAGAAGGCGCACTATTTTTCGACTTGTGGATGCCTGACTGATATTACGGTAATCGCCTGGTTGATCGACTGCTGATGTTCAAACTTTGATTTGTGGTATGAAATAATTATAGAAGTACTTTTCTTGGGCTGCTCTTATGTGATGAATGTTTCAGTTATTTGAGTGGTGTAGTTATGATCATATATAGAGATTATAGTATTCTAGGGATTTGAAGACTAAGAGGGTTCTCAAGGCAGATTTTTCCATAGTTGTGAACGGTGAAGATATGTTAAGAGGTTGGAAACTGATGGTATGCACTATAGATATGTTATTGTGGGCTTTTCGGAGGCTATCTACCTACTTCAGAAGGATAAGAATTGATTTGGAGGCTACTAGTAGGTCTAATAAGGATGTGTGTTCTAAATTGGGTCGGATTTATCTACTCATCACAATTATTGTGGAGGCGTATGTATCGATTACAGTGGATCACCTTCATGTTCTGATATATCTCATGTGTTACTCTCATATGCTGCGATGGGTTGTGATCTGTTGATTATTTGCACAGCGATGCAGTTATGTTTGGGCTTTGTAGCAAAATTCGAGCGAGATTGCTCTTGGGGTGTTGAATGGTTGATTGCGCCTTGGTTATGGTCTTCCTGTTTTTGGTATATAGTTATATCCATGTCTCCATAATTATGGTCACGCGCTTCTATGTTTGATGTTGATATGCTTATGGTTGTTGATTGTGAGTATCATGGCTCGACGTATTCTAGGTGGAGCGATGTCAGATTGGGTTATGTATCGTAGCGGCGTTATGCTAGGATATGATACTTTATGCTTATTTTGTGTGTTATGTTTCCCGTTGTGTGGTGGATCGATAGCATTGCACTTCGTGGTGGTATCTGTTGAGCTGGAGAGATAGTTTCTTCATTTCCATTCTCTTTCCATTATTGGGTATATTGAGTTATTGTTCATTGATGCACAGATTGCATGGTATGTGGATCTAAGTAAGATTGTATGACAGGTCGGTCAAGTAGCTTGTACTAGATGAGGTGAGGTTATTGGGCCTGAAATGAGTGCCATCGGATTTGATTAAGGTATGTTTGCAAGAATTGTGTCACTAGTCATCATAGATTTTAGCTATGGTTCTTATCGGGCAAGAGAGCTCCACGACTTGTTATTCTGATGGGTGGTTATCAGTTTTGTATGTTTTGTTCATCATTGGCAGTGTATGAAGGTTCAGAACAAGATTTTAGTTGATATGCGGTTCATTACTAGTGTCGGGTTGGTTGTCGAGCAGCTATTGCGGTCAGAAGTTATTGCTATGAGTATTTGAGCTATGTGGTATATCATGTTATTATGTATTGAGATATGGTTATGGATTGATACAATTTGTTCAGAGTTATACGGTGCATAGATGCAAGAATCGAGTCATATAATGAGTTCCGGATGTTGGGGATTTGGGTTTTAAGGTTTATGGACTAAGGTTGAAGTAAGGATCCTCTGTTAGATGGTGTTGTCGGGCTTATATGGGTTGGGGTGACATGGGATAACCCATGGTTATGTTTATGGTGAGGGTATATGGCGATTTTATAGCTTTGGAACGACTCTTGGCACGTTCAAGGATGAACGTATGTTTAAGTGGGGGAGAATTTAATGACCCGACCGGTCATTTTGAGATTTAGCGTTCCATTCAGTGGTTGAAACTTTGATTACCTTCATTTTATGTATTATGACTTGCGTTTATGGTTGGTTTCAGTTTTCAAGAGGTTCGAGATTGATTTGGGAGAATAATTCTCATTTTTGAAGCTTTAAGTTGGAAGAGTTGACCAAGGTTTGACTTTTGGGCAACTAGACTCGGAATCGGGTTTTAATTATTCCAATAAGTTTTTATGATGATTTTGGACATGTCCACAATGTTTGGTTAAATTCCGATAAGTTTTGGATAAGTTTGGTTGTATGATGATTCTTTTCGGTTTTGACGTCGATTTGAGCATAAAGGTTACCATATTGAGCAACAGATCTTTGATTCGTGTTTTGACTAACTATTATATCTGTATCTTATTTTTGTAACCATAGCAACTAAAATCATCAAGTTTTGATATCGTATGAGAAATTTATGGTCAATTTACTAAGAATTGGGTTGTCAGATTTTTCAGATTAGTTACGAAATTGCCACTGAATTCATATTTAAAAATCTGCACTATTTTTAAATATTGAAACCAACATATCTCCTTCATTATAAAGTCAAATAGAGTGATTCAAAAGCTTAACTTGACTGGAATTTCACGAAGAATCCATTGGAGGCATCAAACGTGAGTTTTAGGATTGTTTGGCATAAGAAACGAGGCAGAACATCTGGGCATTTTTGGCTATTAATGTTGTTGGAATTTTTCTCATCTTGAAAGTTTGGAATTGGGAAAATTCAAGGATGTTCTTTAATTTTCTTTCATGGGGTAAGGTCTAAATTATAACCTAAGTATTTCCCTTTGATTCTTACCCTTGGTTTAAGCTTTAATCCATGATTTTAATTGAAACCCCAATTAATTCTTTAAATCAAGACCTTGGGTTATGTCCTAAGTTTTAAAAATCGAAAATGAGTTAGAGGCGTTTATTTTCTGATTCCTTTTAGGGTTTTGTTCTCCTATTAGGAGAACAACATACCCAAATTTGGTGAGTTTTGGAGGAGTATTTCAGGAGATATGAGACCTAACTAGTGTGTGTTGGACTCTTGGGTTATGAATACCCAAGAGCGGTGTTTTGACCAATTGGTTGAGCTATCGGACTCCGATCGAGTCATTTTTTGTTCTTGTGAGCTTGTATTGGTTCGGGCTTCGCTCCGGTAAGCTTGGATTCGGAATCCAATGCGGGCCCGATGTTGACTTTTGTTGACTTTTTAGGAAAAATGTAAAGATCAAAGCTTTATTTAATGTAATTGGTTTCTCTTGTATTGTTTGATGTTATTAAATCATTTTTGGTTAAATTTGAGTTGTGTGGAGGCAAATTTTTGGGGAAATCTATTTCGAAGGATTGAGTTGGCCTAGTTGAGGTAAGTATCTTGCCTAACTTTGTGTGGGGGAAATTACCCCTTAGAATTTGGGTTGATTGTGCTATTTGTGTTATGTGAAAGCCGTGTACGCAAGGTGACGAGTGGGCACACAGGCTATATGTGATATTTGACCAGTTTAGATTAACTAGACTCTTTGCATGCCTTTAATTGAATTGTCATAACATGTTATATCTCTCATTGTTAATCTACTCTTACATGCTTTATTTGACATTGTTAGCACTTGTTCTACCTCTTACTTTTTATTATGCTCTTATATACTTTAGTTGAAGTTATTTCCTTCCCTATTGTCTTGTTACCTCTTAATTGTTGTATCACTTTTAATTGAGGTTGTTATTTCGTGGAATATCATCTTGTTAAGTTATTGGTGTTGAACTTGTAATAACCGTTATCACATTGAGGCAAAGTTGTTAACTGTTGAGATACCTTTCCTTGTTGAGCATTCTCATTTATTTTGTTATTGTTGAAATTCTTGTATACATTGTGGTTCACCATGGGCTATTTGTTGCGGAAATGTTAGTGTTGTTGACTTTGTGGCAAGTTATGGCATATACGCACTTGTGGGGCGAGTTGTGATTGTGTTGTGATATTGATACGGATGCGGTGGTATAAGGCTAGGGGTTGATACATATACGGTGAGATAAGGTGGGTTGATACGCGTGTTGCTAGTAGGGGAACTACTTGAAGCCATACGGTGAGATAAGGTGAGCTAAAACACGTGTAGCTATTTCAAGAAAAATAATTTTAAAACTAAATGTAAGGCTCACGCGGTGATATAAGAAAAAATTGAAATTGTGAAATGTGAATACAAGGCGGTATCTTAGTTGTGATTTTCATTGTACATTTTATGTTAGAACAACTTGTTGATTTGAATGGTCATTGTTCTTCCTTGAATCATTCATCTGCATTTTAATTGTCTTTGTTTATTCATTGTTATCTTGGCGTTGTAACGATTGTGGTTTCTTATGTGAGTCATGCATTCTACGTGATTTGTTGTGTTGCTTTAACATGCCAATCTGTGCCTCCATTATAACTTGGTGAATTGATAGTCAATGTGAATTTAATTGCGTAGAGTCGCTATATCCTATTCTGCTGAATTGTTGGTAACACAATGGTTTAAATAAAAGAATTATTAACATGTTTTATTCTATGTGCCTCTTAAGATAGAAGTCGTAATCTCACTGGGTGCCTTATTAGTCTAAATGGTTATCGCACTTTCACTATAATTGGGTTTTCAAATTATACTCATCACCCTATTAGATATTTACCTTACTTAAAATTGCTATCATTTTTTCGTTAACAAATTCTATTTTAAATCGTTAATTTAAATTATGTTTTACTTTGTTTAAAAATGATATTTTTACTCAATTTTATTGATTTCTAAACTAAACTCATCTTATTCTCTGTTTCGTCCAAATTGTATATTATTTTACTTTACTTGATTTCTAAAATAAACTCATTATTTCATTTGACACCTTACTTTATTCAGGATTGTTATTATGTTTTATGATGCCAAAATATATCTTTTGTTCATCTAAATTGATATTTATCATGGTTGTAAAGTACATGGTAGCACGTGGGCTTTGCCATGCGAAGGTGATTGTTATTATGGGCACGAGGTGCCATATGTGTAAGATTTGGAAATTGTGATTCATAACTTGTGGTTTATGAGGTGTGGCGCCTTAGGGTAATTCTTGTTGTAAGTCCAAGCATTGGGAGCGATTTGATTATTTGAGTTGTCATCCGTTTTTTTATTATTTGAGTTCATTTAGATCTCATTGTTGTTCTGATTATGTTGTTCCTTTATTACTTGTTTACTACCTGGTGCCATTTATATTTCTATTACTTCATTGTTGGGTGTAAATCAATAATTTTTCTATATTGGTCTTACATTGATGTTCTGTCACAACCCAATTTCCTATAGGCTGTGATGGCGCCTAACATCGCTCCTAGGCAAGCCAACAGTGAACTAACCGTGTATCTATTCTTTTAACATTTTTGAAATAGTTGATTTTTTAATTATTACATAAGAAAGAGATGAGAAATTTAATAAAATGAAGCGTGAAAAATTATAAGATCAAGTGTAGTGAAATAATTACTCAAAAATCATTAAGTGTCTATTAGAAAATATTTAAGACCTGGTGTCACAAGTGTATGAGCTACTAGTAGAATACACAAATTACTAAACTACTGTCTAAAGTAAAGTAGACAGAAAGTAAATACAAAAGAAAGACTTCGGGTGCTGCAGAACGGGCTCGGAAGGAAGCTCACCACTAAGTCTCGATGTATCAGGAGTGCGCGCCGGGATGACATCCAGATGCACCTGCCTCAGATCCTGAAAGGTTAGTGCAGAAGTGTAGCGTGAGTACATAAACAACATGTACCCAATACATATCTAGTCTAACCTCGAAGAAGTTGTGACGAGGGATCAACTTTAACACTTACTATGGGCTAACAATAAAAGACCGAAATTCTAAATAAGCATGAGTTATGTAAACAACCATAAATCTCCATAAAAAGCAGTAAATAAATATTTGTTTCACTAATAATAAGTCCCAAGTCATTTTCGATCATTAAATAATTGTAACCTATCAAGCCAATAAAATCATATCAAGAAGATTAGGCTCCAAGTATTATTACGCATGATATATGCTGAGGTCGTACGAACCTATCCAAAAATATATGTATATACTGTGTGCACTGCTGATGGTCGAATGACACAAACCATAGATGCATATATTAACCTGCCGAGGCGAACGGCCAACTCCCATGAGCGTAGAGGAAATTTATCTCGTTCGCCGAAATACTTGCGACGCGAGTGAACATAGATTTCTCAAAGTTATTATAAAATTCTTCCATTCTTCCCCAAATATAAGAAATTTAAACGAGAGATTTTTAAATCTTAAAATCCTTAATCTCAGCTCTAGTTAAGACATTAATATGCATGACCAACATAATATAGCAAACAAATCATGGTGTAATCCTAAGACTACCCGAACATCACATAGGATGTAGCTACGCATGGACTCTTGGCACCTAGTGCGTACGTATCTCCCACACATATAATTCACAACAAAATACACCTAAGGGTATGAGTTCCATCTTACAAGGTTAGGAAAGATACTTACCTCGTTTTCAAGCTCACTTATGATCCTCAAATTCGTACTAAAGCCTCAACTCGGTGCAAAATGACTTGAAACTAGTAAAAGGTTATATAATTTAGTCAATACATGTTCAAAAGTTCATAATTTAACTACTAGAGTAATCTCCCAACCGAAATTGGAAGATTCCTAAAATTCACCCTCGAGCCCATGTGCCTGGATTGCGAAAATTTTTAAGGAAAATCGTTACCCATAACCTTACGCATCCAAATATATAATTTCATCCCATTCCATAATCATTTTCGTGGTAAGTTCCTTTTTTATCAAAGCCTAGTTCTTTCATCTAAACCCATGATTTTCATAATTTTACATGTTAAAATCTACCCATAATCTATGTTTTAAACTCATTGTACATAAATTACATACCTCAAAGTGCTAGGTGAAAACCCTCTTCCAAAAGCTCTAAATTGCCCAAGAGATGATAGTCAATGAGGCAAAATAGCCTAAGTCTCGTATTAAATGGACCATTCTGCCTTCAACGATTTTTGCTTCTGCGGAAGGGCAGCCGCTTCTGCGGCTTCGCATCTGCAAAAAATCATTGCAGATGCGACCCTTCCCCAATTGGCCTACTTTTGCATCTGGGGACCAGTGGCCGGCTTTTGCGGGACCATTTCTGCGACGCTAGTGTTGCACCTGCATCTTTGGATGCTTCTGTGATTGCTGGCTCGCTTCTGCGAGCTCACACCTACGGCTGGCCCTCCGCAGGTGTGATTGCACCAGAAGCTGGGTGCTTCAGCTATTTACCCAAGGCTAAACGACCTCCCGCGCATCGTCTGAATGGCATCCGGGGCCCCCGAGGCCCTGTCCAAACATACCGCCCTGTCCAAACATACCAACACATTTGAAATCATAAAACAGACTCTCTCTCACCCTCAGAATAGGGAAAATAACATTAAAACTAAGAATCGCAACCCAAAACCAATAGAATCAACTTATGAATTTCAACTTCTTCCAACTTACTCCGAGCGCGCCGAATCATACTTAAACAACTCGGAATGACTCCAAATTTAGCGTGCAAGTATTAAATCACCATACAAAACTATTCCCAAACTCAAAATCCTAATTTGACCTCGATAACACCAATTCCTATTTCAAAACAAATTTAAAGAAGTTTTAAAACCTTTAATGTGCCAACTTCTAATATTAAGCGCCGAAACGTTCCGGGGTCATCTAAAACCTGATCCAATCATACGCCCAAGTCCAAAATCATCATACAAACCTACTGGAATCGTTGACTCAAAACGTTGACTCAAGTCAAACTTATCCCTTTTAAAGCCAAACTAAGGAACCAAGTGTTCTGATTTCAACCCGAACCCTTCTAAATCCCGAACTAACCACCCCTGCAGGTCATAAAATAGTAAAAGCACATATGGGGAGTCTTATTTAGGGAAATGGGGATCTAGAAAGCAAAACAACTGGTCAGGTCTTTACATTCTCCACCTCTTAAACAACCGTTCATCCTCGAACGGGTCTAGGTGTGGATATATGCTCCGCATGTCCTCCTCGACCTCCCAAGTTTCCTCCTCGAGTGGTTAGCCCATCCACCGAAATTTTACCATAGAAATCCTCTTGGACCTCAACTGGGGAACCTGCCTGTCAGCAATGGCAACTGGCTCCTCCTCGTAACCCTGGCTCTCATCTAACTGAACAATGGCAATTGGCATGATACCTCCGAAGCATAGACACATGGAATACCGGATGAACTCTCGATAGACTCGGAGGCAAAGCAAGCTCATAAGAAACCTCTCCAACTCATCTCAACACCTCAAATGGACCTATAAACCTTGGGCTCAACTTTCCATTCTTTTCGAACCTCATGATTCCCTTCATCGGCGAAACCTTCAAGAGAAACTTCTCGCCCACCATAAATGACAAATCATGCGCTTTCTAATTTATATAACTCTTATATATGGACTGTGCTGTGCAAAGTCGCTCCTGGATCAACTTTACCTTTTCCAAGGCATCCTTTACCAAGTCAGTACCATATAACTTAGCCTCGCCGGGCTCAAACCATCCAATGGGAGAACGACATCGCCGACCATATAAAGCCTCAAATGGAGCCATCTCGATGTTGGACTGATAAATGTTTTTCTAAGCAAACTCAGTCAAAGGCAAGGATCGATCCCACTGCCCGCTGAAGTCAATCACACATGCTTTGAGCATATCCTCCAAGATCTGAACTGTCCGCTCTGACTGCCTGTTGGTCTACGGGTGGAAGGCCATGCTGAGCTGTACCATGGTCCTCAACTCACTCTGTATTGCCCTCCAGAAATGCGAAGTAAAATAAGGGCATCTATCTAATATGATGGAAATATGCACATTATTCAACCGAACAATCTCCTGAATATAAATCTGGGCCAGCCTCTTTGAAGAACACCCACAACCGGAATGAAGTGTGCCGACTTGATCAACCTGGCGACAATGACCCAAATGAATAGAATACAGATAACTGTGTGCCTCTTCTAGAATCTTTTCCCTCAGGCCATCAACATTGGGAACACATAGACGGACCTGGAGTCGCAGAACACCATTCTCACCAAGAGTAACCTCCTTGGCACCACCCTGTAGTACCATCTCTCTGAGAACCAACAAGTGTGGACCATCAAATTGGCGAGCCTTGATCTGCTCGAATAGTGAAGACTCAGCGATGGATGCAAGAACTCGGCTGGGCTATGAAATGTCCAACCTCACAATTATGTTAGCCAAGTACTGAATATCCAAAGCTAGTAGCCTCTTCCCTGCTAAAATAAATGCCACACTACCCATACTCCCTGTCTTTCTGCTCAAGGCATCCGCAAATACATTCGCCTTGCCCGAATGATAGAATATGGTAATATCATAATCTTTTACTAACTCAAGCCACATGCGCTGCCTCAAATTGAGTTCCCTTTGCCAGAAAAAATGCTGCAAGCTGCGATGATTGGTGTAAACCTCACATGACACCCCATAAAGATAATGCCTCCAAATTTTAAGAGCATGAACAATTGCGACCAAGTCCAAATCGTGTACGGGTAATTCTTCTCGTGGGGGTTCAGTAGACGTGAAGCATATGCGATAACTCGCCCCTCCTGCATCAATACACAACCCGAACCAGCGTGAAGCGTCGCAGTACACACTATACATCCCTGAACTGTAAGGCAACACTAGCAGTGGTGTTGAAGTCGAGGTGGTCTTGAGCTTCTGAAAGCTCACCTCACAATCATTGGACCATCAGAATGGAGCACCCTTCTGGGTCAATCTAGTCAAAGGTGCTGTAATAGATGAGAAGCCCTCCACTAACCGATGATAATAGCCTGCTAACTCCAAGAAGCTCCTGATCTCAGTCGCCGTAGTAGGACGAGGCCAACTTTGAACTTCCTCGATCTTCCTGGGATCTACCTTAGTACCCTCGCCTGATACAACATGCCCCAAGAATGCCAAAGAATCCAGCCGGAACTCACAGTTGGAGAACTTAGCATATAGCTTCTGTTCCTGCAAGGTTTGAAGCACCACTCTCAAATATTTCGCATGCTCCTCCATGCTACACGAGTAGATCAAAATGTCATCAATAAAGATAATGACAAACGAATAAATATATGGCCTAGACACTCAATTCATCAAATCCATGAACACCGCCGGGGCATTAGTCTAGCCGAATGACATCACTAAAAACTCATAATGGCCATATCTAGCCCGAAAAGCCGTCTTCGGAACATCCGAATCCTGAATCTTCAACTGATGGTACCCCGATCTCAAGTCGATCTTAAAGAACACCTTGTCACCCTGAAACTTGTCAAACAAATCATCAATTCGCGGCAAGGCGTACTTGTTCTTAATGGTAACTTTTTTCAACTGATGGTAATCAATGCACATCCGCATATTTCTATCTTTCTTCTTTACAAATAGCAACAGTACACCCCAAGGCGACACACTCGGTCTGACGAACCCCTTTGCTAGAAACTCCTCAAGCTGTTCCTTTAATTTCTTTAACTCTTTCGGAGCCATGCGGTACAGTGGAATAGAAATAGGCTGGGTACCTAGAGCCAAATCAACATAGAAATCAATATCATGATCTGGTGAAATGCCTGGAAGATTATAAGGAAACACATCGGAGAACTCCCAGACCACGAGCACTGAATCAATCCCCAGTCTCTATAGTAGTATCCTGGACATAAGAAAGATAAGTCAAACACCCCTTCTCGACCATGTGTCGAGCCTTCAGAAAAGAGATAACCCGACTAGATGCACTGACAGCCGAACCCTTCCACTCTAATCTATACAAATCTAGTATCGCGAAGGTAACCGTCTTAGAATGGCAATCAAGGATGGCGTGATATGAAGAAAACCAATCTATGCCTAGGATGACCTCAAAATCGGTCATATCGAGAAATAGAAGTTCCGCTCGGGTCTCATTACCATAGAAATAACAATGCAGGACTGATAAATCTGACCTAAAACAATGGCACCGCCCACTGGTGTGGACACATAAATAGGAGTACCCAAGGACTCACGAGTAACACCCAGGAAATGAACAAACAGAGATGAAACATACAAATATGTAGACCCTAGATCTAATAGTACCGTAGCATCCCTACCACAGATAGAAATAATACCTGTGATCACGGCATCTGATTCCACTACATCCGTTCTGTCCGGAAGAGCATAGAATATATATGGAGCGCCACCTGACTGGCCTCCTCCTATTTGACCTACACCTTTAGGATGGCCCCTACCCACCTGCCTCCCGCCACTAGGCGGCCGGATGACTGGTGAGGCAGCTAGTGTTGTAATCATAGGATGGTGTCCCTGCTGCATTTCCTTGACTTACAGTCTGGGACAAAACCTCTTCATGTGGCCAAGATATCTACACTAATAACAACCTCTCAGAACGGCGGACTGCTGACCAGAAGTCTGACCCTGATGGCATGAATGCCCACTGGAGGAACCTTGAATAGCTGGTGGCTGGAAGGAACTCTCTGCATGACACTGAAATAGGGTCGCACTGGATCACCCCTAGGAGGTGGTGATGCTTGATATGTGAGCCTGCTAGGCTTCCCTTTCCCAAAATGACTTGTGCCCCCAGACGGAGCACCACTGAACCCTCCAGTATAACAGAATCACTTGTCCTGCGAAATCTGCTCTCAGTTGTGCTGACGAACACCCTCGATCATTCGAGCTATCTCTACAACTAGCTCGTGAAAAGTTCCCATCTCAACCTATCGGTCCATAGTGTCCTGGATACCTGAATGCAAACTGCAACGAACCTCTGCACTCTCTCTACATCATTAAGAAGTATCATAAGTGCATGGTGAGACAACTCAGAGAATCTCACGTCATAGTCGGTAGACATCTGACCCTGCTGGAGCTGCTCGAATTGAAACCGCAACTCTTCCCTCTGAGAGGGTGGAATATACCTATCCAGAAATATACGTGTGAACTAATACCAAGTCAAGGGAGGAGAACCCGCTGGTCTGCCAAGTAGATATGACAGCCACCACCTACGAGCCTTGCCCTCCAACTGGAAAGTAGTAAAATCTACCCCATGGGACTCCAATATCCTATTTGTGCAGTCTGTCCCTGCACCGATCAATGAATTCCCGGGGATCCTCATATCGCTCACCTACAAAGATAAGAGGGTATAGCCTGGTCCATCTGTCTAATAGCTTCTGCGTCGGGCCAGCTGCAGCTAGTTTGGGTTCAGGGATAGCTGTGCCCGAGGTCTGATACACGACAGCTGCATGCCAGGAGCCTGGGCTATACGGGTATGTGTTCCTCCTCCCGCCTAAGATGTGGCTGGGTACGCTGGAAATAAACCAGCATGCGTCATAGTATCCATGAACCGTAGCATACGACCCAAGACCTCCTGGAACCCCGGTGCGTACATGAAATCCACCGGGGCCGGCTTTGCTGTAGGCAGCTCTCCCTGCTTCTCAATTATAGGTAGATCTACTGGATCCACTGGTGGAATAACCGGAGCAACCCTAGGACGTCCTCGTCCTATACCATGAGCTGGAGCCCTCCCTCGGCCTCTACCTCGTCCTCTAGCAACAGAGGGAGCAACTCCTCCATGGTCTGGAACATCCGATGTGCGCGTTCTCACCATTTGTGAGAGAATGAGAGAAAGATACTTAATACAACATCAACTGCACGATAGGAGACAAAGAAAGAGTAGTTTCCTAACATCATATAGCCTCTAAAAGATAAGTATGGACATCTCTGCACCGATTCACAAGACTCTATTAGGCCTGCTCATAACTTGTGAGACCTACGTGAACCTAGTGCTCTGATACCATGTTGTCACGACCCAATTTTCTATAGGCCATGATGGCACCCAACGTCGCCGCTAGGCAAGCCAATGGTGAACTAACCGTGTTTATAATCTTTTAACAATTTTGAAATAGTTTATTTTTTTAATTATTACATAATAAATAGATGAGAAATTTAATAAAATAAAGCGTGACAAGTTATAAGATCAACTGTAGTGAAATAATTACTCAAAATTCATTAAGTGTCTACTAGCAAAATTTCAAGACCTGGTGTCACAAGTGTATGAGCTACTAGTAGAATACACAAAGTACTAAACTATTGACTGAAGTAAAGTAGACAGAAAGTAAATACAAAAGAAAGACTTCTGGTGCTGCAGAACGGGCTCGGAAGGCAGCTCACCGCTAAGTCTCGATTTATTAGGAGTGAGCGCCAGTATGTATTTACATGTGAACCACATGTACCAAATAAGTATTTAGTGTAACCTCCAAGAAGTAGTGACGAGGGGTCTACTTTGATCCTTACTATGGGCTAACAATAAAATACCAAAATTCTAAATAAGCATGAGTTATGTAAACAACCGTAAATCTCCATAACAAGCGGTAAATAAATATCTCTTTCACTAATAATAAGTCCTAAGTCAATTTCCATAATTAAATAATTGTAAACTCTCAATCCAATTAAATCATACCAACAAGACTAGGATCAAAGTATTATTACGCACGATTTATGTCGAGGTCGTATGACCGGATCCAAAAATATATGTATATATTGTGTGCACTACCGAGGGTCAAACAAAACGAACTATAGATGCATCTATTAACCTTCCAAGGTGAACGACCTGCTCCTATGAGAGTAGAGGAAATTTACCTCGCTCGCGGAAATACTTGCGACACGAGTGAACATAGATTTCACAAAGTTATTATAAAATTCTTTCATTCTTCCCCAAACATAAGAAATTTAAACGGGAGACTTTAAATCTTAAAATCCTTAATCTCAGCTTTGGTTAATACAATTAATATGCATGACTAACATAATAGAGCAAACAAAGCATGGTGTAAGCCTAAGACTACTCGGACATCACATAGAATATAGCTACACACAGACTCTCGCCACCTAGTACGTACGTAGCTCCTCACACATATATTCACAACAAAATACACCTAAGGGGATGAGTTCCATCTTACAAGGTTAAGCAAGAGACTTACCTCATTCTCAAGCTCACTTCCGATCCTCAAATTCGTTCTAAAGCCTCAACTCGGTGCCAAATGACTCGAAACTAGTCAAAGGTTGTATAATTTAGTCAATACATGTTCAAAAGTTCATAATTTAACTACAAGAGTAATCTCCCAACCCAAATTGGAAGATTCCTAAAATTCACTCTCGGGTCCACATGCCCGGATTTCAGAAATTTTCTAAGATTATCGTTACTCATAACCTTACGAACCCAAATATATAATTTTTATCCTATTCCATAATCATTTACGTGGTTAAATTCCATTTTTATCAAAACCTAGGTTTTTCATCTAAACTCATGATTTTCACAATTTTACGTGTTAAATTTACCCAAAATCTATGTTTTAAACTCATATTGTATAGAAATTACTTACCTCAAAGTGCTAGGTGAAAACCCACTTCCAAGAGATCCAAAATCGCCCAAGAGATAAAAGGAAATGAGCCAAAATATCCTAAGGACCGCATTAAATGAACCATTATGTCTTCAACGATTTTCGCTTCTACGGAAGGGCAGCCGCTTCTGCGGCTCCGCGTCTGCGAAAAAATCCTCGCAGATGCGGCCCTTCCCCAGTTGGCCTACTTCCACATCTCCGGACCACTCGCTCGCTTCTGCGGGACTAGTTCTGTGATGAGAGTGTTGAACCTGCATCTTTGGCTGCTTCTGCGGTTGCTGGCTTACTTCTGCGAGGTCGCACCTGCGGCTGGCCCTCCGCAAGTGCGATTGCACCAGAAGCTGGGTGCTTTAGCTATTCACCCAGGCTAAACGACCTCTTCACATCGTCCGAATTGCATCCGAGACCCCGTCCAAACATACCAACAAGTTTGAAATCATAAAATGGACTCGCTCGCACCTTCAGAACTCGTAAAACAACATTAAAACTAATAATCACAACCCAAAATCAATAGAATCAACTTATGAATTTCAAATTCTTCCAACTTACTCCGAACGCACTGAATCATACTTAAACTATTCGAAATGACTCTAAATTTTGCGTGCAAGTTTTAAATCACCATATAGAACTATTCCCAAGATCGGAACCCCAATTAAACCTCGATAACATCAAATCCTACTTCAAACCAAATTTAAAGAACATTAAAAACCTTCAATGTGCCAACTTCCAATATTAAGCGCCGAAATGCTCCCGGGTCATCCAAAACCTGATCCAAATATACACCCAAGTCCAAAATATCATACGAACGTATTAGATCTGTCAAAGTCGTTTACTCAAAATGTTGACTCAAGTCAAACTTAGCCCTTTTAAAGCCAAACTAAGGAACCAAGTGTTCTGATTTCAACTCGAACCCTTCCAAATCCCGAACTAACCACCCCCCAGGTTATAAAATAGTAAAAGCACATATGGGGAGTCTTATTTAGGGGAACAGGGATCTAGAAATCAAAATAACCGGTCAGGTCGTTACATATTTTTTCCATTGTTTACTTATGTGTATCTTGAAAAGGTTTCTATGTCTAGTAGGTGTCTTGACCTAACCTTGTCACTACTCTACCGAGGTTAGTCTTGATACTTACTGGGTACCATTGTGATGTACTCATGCTACGCTTCTGCACATTTTGTGCAAATCCAGGTATTCTGATTGTGTTGTTGAGAGTTACGTCTGCGCGGAGGGAGACTTCAAGGTATACCTGCTTGACGTTCGCATGCCTCGGAGTCACCATCTTACTTCAACTACTGTTAAATTATAATTCAAAATAGTATTGTTGTTTAGAAATTCTAGTGTGTTTTAGTAGTGCTTATGACTCCGTACTACTAGTTTTGGGAAATGTATAACTATTGGTCGCTTGCGACTTGTATGTCATTTAGTGGTTTATGATAAATGATTAAATATTTCAATTCTATTATTAAATCAGCATGTGTTAGGCTTACCTAGTCTTAAAGACTAGGTGCCACCACGACATCCTAAGGTGGAAATCGGGTTCATGACATACAAGGTTAGGCAAGAGACTTACCTCGGTTCCAAGTCCCCAATCCGTCTCTTCAACCCCACTAGAACTCCTCAAACGATGTTGAGGACTCCGAATCTAATCAAAAGTCGTATAAGCTAATAAATATATGCTTTATAATTTAGCTATTAGAGTAATTACCCAACCCAATTTGGAATATTCCTAAAATTCACCTCCGGGCCCACGTGTCCGAATTCAAAAAGATTTTGAGTATAAATGTTACCCATGACCTCCCGAACTCAGATATATAATTTATTCTAATTTCCACAATCAAACCCATGATCAAATCTAAATTTTACTTAAACCATAGATTCTCCAAAAAATATCCCATAAGTTTCACTAATTTTCCATGTGTAATCCACCTATAATTCGCGTATTTAACTTAAAGATGGATGGAGTTTACTTACCATGTGATGTTGATGAGAATCCCCTGCAAAAGTGCTCTCAAAATCTCCCAAGACCAAGTAAAAGCGTGTGAAAAATAGGCTAAGTCCCGAATTAAATACCCTCACTGCCCAGCGATTTATGCACCTGCGGTTACTTAACCGTATCTGCGGAATCGCAGGTGCGATCAAAAAGCCACATCTGCGATCCCCCACAACCTACATCCTTCTCGCTTATGCGGATGGGGGCACACTTATGCAGACTCCCTTTGCTTCTGTGGATTTGCTTCTGCGGACTTCCTTCGCTCCTGCAATCTCAGCCAGCCGGCCCACTTTCGCACCCCGTAGAGCCTCCATCACATCTGCAGACGCGCAGATGCAAAACAAACCTCGCATCTGCAGCCACTAGCTCCAGCCAAAGTCCACTTCTACGACCACAGCGCCGCTTTTGCGTCCTCGCACCTGCAGCTATTTTCCTGCAGGTGCGATTGCACCAGATCTAAAGCCACAAATAGTTCCCAACTCCAAAACTAAGTCCGATTCCAATCCTATTTGCACCAGAGGCCTTTCGGGACCCCATCTAGCAACATGATACAAACTAAGTCGAGGCATCAAATCTTGTCAAACAACATCAATACTACGAATCTATGGTCAAAACCTTTCATTCAATTTCCAAACAATCAAACTTCCCCGAACGCGTCTGAATTACGCTTTAACTGCTCAGAATGACACCAAAATTTGCGTACAATTCATAAATCATCATACAGACCTATTCCCAGGCTTGAAATCCCAAACGGACCTCGATAATACCAAAGTCTACTCCAAATCAAATTTAAAGAACTAGATGAACCAACTTTTCACATTAAGCGCCAAAACGCTCCCAGATTACCCGAAACCCGATCCGAACACACGCCCAAGTCCAACATCATTATAAGAACCTATTAGACCCTTCAAATCTCAATTCCGGGGCCATTTACTCAAAACACTGACTTAAGTCAAACTTGTCCACCTTAGGCCACTAATAAGGAACTAAGTGTTCTGATTTTAACCCGAACCCTTCCAAACCTAAACGAACCATCCCCCCAAGTCATAAAATATAAAAGCACATACGGGGAGTCTTAATTAGGAGAACAAGATATCCAAAAAGCAAAACTACCCATCGCGTCGTTATAGAGTACATGGATTGCCTTCCCTTTAACTGATACTGTCACCCTCATGGTCCCGAAGTCATGTGCACTATTCATGGAGTGCATAGATACATGAGGCAAAATAGAACCTTCTGAGTCACTTTTAAGACCTTGGGCTATTATAGTCAACAACCCTGTCGGATCCAACATGACTTCTTCCTCCAATTCCACAAACTCATCCCCTTCTTCTACTTCTATATAAAAGAATTGCCTCTTCTTCTTACACACATGTATCACAGTGTATTTCTTATCACAATGGAAACACAACCTTTTGCTTCTCTTTTCTTTCATTTCAGCACTAGACAAGAACTTAGGATTTTTATAGGGTGGTTTTAGAGCGACTCAAATAAGAATGTTGGTGTTTTGAAAAAGTTTGGTTGGGTTTAGATAGAGGCTCGTTGTATCCTTGAGGAGAAGAGTTTACAAGATGAACTATTGGAACATTTCTACGGATAGAAAGAATAGGGTTAATGGAGAAAACTTGTTTCTGAACTTCCACGGTTTGTTGTTGAATTCTAGCCAAGCTAATGGTCTTGGCCAAGGATCTAGGACCTAACATCTTAACATGTAGGCCAATTTATGGTTTTAACCCTCTTAAAAAATAACTAACAACATACTCCTCTCGTAATTCAACTATATTGAGTAATTCATCAAATTTATCAATATAACCTCGAACAGAAGTTACTTGCCTAAGATCCTTAAAATCACCCACAGGATCATCAAATATTTATGCACCAAATCTGGCATAAAGGCATCTAACATACTCTCCCTAGATTTCATGAAGCTTTGGTGCCACTGAAGTGTCCTGCCCTCTAACTTGCAAGAAGCCAGTTTGACCTTGGATCCTTCAGAAGCTTTGTCCATATCGAAGAGCTGCTCGCATTTATAAACCCAATCCTTCAACCCAGTTCCATTGAATCTGGAAATAGCTACATCAACTTGATAGTTCCTGACATGATTTTGATTTTCAGCAGATTTGGGTACTCAAGCTTCAAGATTTTCCTCATCTTTGCCTAACAATGAACCATTAGGTGCAAGATTTTCCTCATTATTGATCATCATTCTTCAGATTTCGTCTAAAGCCTGCGTAAACATTGTCTCAACAGAATTGACTATAGACTCCACAAATCCTTTGAGAGCATCGACGTCTTTGCATAATTCATCCATTTGAGTATTTTAATCTCTCATTTCCAGTCCAAGGAATCATCAGCTCTGATACCAATGATGCATACCAGGATTGTGAGCTAAGAAAAAGAAGGAAAAGAGACCTAAAGAGTAAAATTGAGAAGAATTAATCTTGAACAAAATCTCTATAACTCAATTGGATTTTGAGTGTTAGTGAAAGAAGAGAAATAAAGAAAGAAGAAACTTTATTGATCTTATTCCAAAACATATGCTTACAAACACAGAGATCCGTCTCTATATACTTGTACAATTAGAGAGAAAAGTAGTTATAACTAACTAACTGAAAGTGTCATGTGGAGTCCACCCACCTCTAATGTAACAACCCGACCTGTTGTTTTGAGCTCTAGTGCGTCGTTCAGCCGTTTGAAATCATGAGCAACTCCATTTTAGGTATTATTACTTGTAGGTGTGGTCGGAATTAAATTTCAGAAAGTTTAGAGTTGATTTGGAAAGAAAATTCTCATTTCAGAAGCCTTAAGTTGGAAGAATCAACAATGATTGGAATCTTGAGTAAACGACCTCTGAATCAGGATTTGAAGGTTCCTGCAGGTTCGTATGATGATTTCGAACTTGGGCGTATGTCCGGATCGGGTTTTGGATAACCCGGGAGCGTTTCGACGCATATTGTAGAAGTCAGCATTTTTGAAGAAATTTCCTTAGTTTGGCCTGAAGCGCATTTTAGTGATGTTGATGTCCGTTTGGGATTCCGAGTCTGGGAATAGCTTTGTATGGTGATTCTGGAGTTGGGAGCGCGGTCGAAAGTGAATTTGGATGTCCGTAGGTCATTTTGGAATCATTTGGCTAAAGATAGAAATTTGAAAGTTTTTGAGAAATCCGATCGGAAGTAGAAATTTTGATATCAAGGTCGGAATGCGATTCCAGAAGTTGAAGCAGGTCCGCAATGTCGAATATGACTTGTGTGCAAAATTTGAGGTCAATCGGACGTGATTTGATAGGTTTCGGCATCGGATGCAGAAGTTGGAAATTTCTAAGTTCATAAAGTTGGGTTTTGGGTGTGATTCATGGTTTCGATGTTGTTTGATGTGATTTGAGGCCTCGATCAAGTCCGCATTATGTTTTGGAAAAGGTTGGTATAATTGGACGGGGTCCCGGGGCCCCGAGTGGATTTCGGGTGGTTAATGGATCAAGTTTGGGAGTTTGAAGAAGACTGAGGTTTCTGTCATCTGGTGTGACCGCACTTGCGAGGATTTGACTGCAGGTGCAGCTATGGCACCGCAGGTGAGAAGGATGGATGATCTGGCTGGGAGCACAGGTGCGATGGCATTTCCGCACCTGCGAAGACGCAGATGCGGACAGAGGGCGCATGTGCGATTTTGGGCTGGAGTTGAGGCAACTGCAGGTGCGAGAGATTGGCTGCACCTGCGGGAGCGCAGGTGCGGAGGTAGGATCGCAGGTGCGGAATCGAGGCTGGGAAGAATGCTTTTTTTTAACCGTGAATTGTTGGTCATTTCTTCATTTCTTCTTTTCTTAGGCGATCTTGGGAGGCTTCAAAGAGAGGATTTCTTCATGCAATGTCTAGGTAAGTAAATTCCTCCCGTTTTTAAGTTAAATACAAGATTATATGCATGAATTAGTCATGGAAATTGGTAGGAAATTGGGAAAATCTTAAAGGAACCTAGAATATGGAAATTGGATTTTTAGCCACGAATTGAGCATGAATATTTGAGTAAATTGTATATTTGAGTTAGTAAAGTTATGGGTAGAATGTATCTTCGAGAAATATAGGATTCCAGGCACGTGGGCCCGAGGGAATTTTGATCATTTCACCGAGCGGAGTTGGGGCACTATATAATTTGGAATTTGTCGCAAATATTAGAGTATATTTTCATTGGTTTGTCGTTGTTTGGATAGTTTCGGAGCATTGTGCGACGTATGGAGTCATCAGAAGGGCTTGGAGACCGGTTATGGAATTTCGGAGCGAGGTAAGTCTCCTTTCTAACTTCGTGAGGGGGAATCGTCCCCCTAGGTGAACTAATTAAGTATGTGTTACTATCTGCGGGGGCTACGTACGCACGAGGTGACGGGAGTCCGTGCGTAGCTACTATTATGCCATGTACGGGTATCCTAGGACCCACTAGCATGCCTTACCTGTTGTATTTGTGATCTTGCATGTAGTATTAGACTGCTAATATAATCGAAAAATGGTAATTGAATGACTAAGGAAGATTAGAGTTTATTTTCTAAATCATCTAAAAGGAGAATTGATTTCCTTCGCGGGCAATTGTATTTTCGGATAAGGTTGTATTATTAAACATTATAAAAACTTGGCAAGTGAATTTCAAAAAGGATTTAAACACTATTTTATGGTTTTCAAAAGAGAAATCTGTCATTTACTTGAGTATTTATTTTCCCGACATATTCGGGGTGGACTGTTGATTGTACCTGACTGCATGTGACCGCTTCGCAATTTACATTCCGCGAGCGGAGTGTTATTTGCCCACTCTCATGGGAGTGGGCCGTACGCCACGGCGGATTTAAAATGCACTTTTGCTACGGGCCGTTCGATCCTCGGCAGTGGATAGACATGATTATTGTATTGAGAGGTGCACTTATGGGACGTGCCATTCGATCCTCGGCAGTGCACAGAGATGATTATTATATTGAGAGGTGAACTTTTGGTACGGGCCGTTCGATCCTCGGCAGTGCATAGACATGAGTATTATATTGAGAAATGCACTTTTGGTACGGGCCGTTCGATCATCGGCAGTGCGTAGACATGAGTATTTTAGTAAGAGGTGTACTTTTGGTACGGGCCGTTCGATCCTCGGTAGTGTACAGAGTTGATTATTATGATGGCTCGGGCCGGTTGTCCTTATCCCGTATGCGCATGCTAAATTGTTAAATGTTTTTCATAGATTTTTTTTTTAAAAAAAGTGGCAAGATATTTGGGGGAAAACAAAGAGGAAATTGTTTATTTGAAATATTTGGGGGAAAATGAGGCAGTGGTAACTGTTTGTTTATTCCCAGATTTTACTAGGATTTCAGTGTCTTATATATATTGCTGCTTTACTACCTTTACCTGCCTACCGTGTTCATCTTATGCTGTTAATTAGTTTGCTGGCCCTTAGCGAGTGTCTAATTCGACCTCTCGTCACTACCTCTATGAATTTAGGCGGGCGACTTACTGAGTACACGTTATTTTTGTACTCATGCTACACTTGTTGTGCATTTTATTGCACAGGTACTTTCATAGTAATGTGGAGGATTCATAGACTTAGGCGAGCTGCATCATCCGAAGGCGATCCGCAGATGATAGAGTCTCTCTCGTACTGTATTTATTACATTATTTTAAATTTCCTCATCCAATTTGTACTTCGTATAGGCTTTGTAATGATTGTATAAATTCTTAGAAATTGCTCATGTACTTGTGACACCGGGTTCTGGGATGTGTTGGGATATATCTGCTAAATTGTAATATTTAAACTATTATTTTACTTGACAGATTTTATTTAGCTAACATGTAAAAATGTGAAAGGAAATGATTTTTAATAAATGATAAACATGAATTTATTTCGATTAATTAATGATTGGCTTGCCTGACACTGATGTCCGGCGCCATCACGACCTTATGGATTTTGGGTCGTGACAACATGGTATCAGAGCAGTAGGTTCCCATAGGTCTCACGAGTCATGAGCAAGTCTAGTAGAGTCTTGCGGATCGATACGGAGACGTCTGTACTTATCTTCGAGAGGCTACAAGACTGTTAGGAGTACTTCCCTTCTTGATTCCTCATCGTGCGATTTTATTCCTTTGAGGCTTATGCCTAAGTTTATTCCTACTCAATCTTACTCGTCGCAAAGCGCTTGCTATGAATCAGTAAATTGAGGAATTATGGTGCTACGGATGTAATCCGAGATGTTTCCATGTGTAATTGGTTGGGGTTGTTTATATGGCCCTACAGAAGAATGGTATGTTGTTTCAGCTCAGTAGTTGTGTTTCTGAGAGCGTTAAGGCTATGCTCAGGTAGTGATGATACTTGCGATTGGTTATCGTGTGATGTCGATATGATGATAGAATGCTTTCTCGTACATAGGGGGTGATGAATGGTTTGAAGGGAGTTCTTCTCAGAATATGATTTCGAGATATCGATATTTTCGTTCCGGCAGAGGAGAGGCATTTGGATTATGAATGGTCTGGTTGGGGTTGATAAAGTATTAAGACTTGGTGTCTTCAAGTGAGGTAGGATATGCACCTGTGACGTGAAGTCGTCGTCATTGATCGAATGGAATGTGTTAAGTTTGTCGTTGCTATGATTTCTTCAGTTGCATGGGGTCAGAGTATTGAGAAGGAGTATTGAAGAATGCGATTGGCAGAGACCGCGAGGTGTGGTGGTTCAGTACCGAATAAGTGTTGATAATGAAGGAAGCTAGAGAAATGATGATCTTCGGAGAGCTTGAAGTCGTGGTGATCTGCTGGTCTAAGATTTATAGATAATGGTCCTGAAGTGAGGCTAGGCGGTGGTTCCATTTCTAGGAGTCCAGGTGTAAGAAGCGGAAGTCGAGCAGTCACAAAGTGGGGAGCGGCAGCATAGCTTGGAATTTAAGGATATTGTCGCGCATTTAATGGATGTCCATGAGGAGCGGACGGACTAGTAAAGTTGGCAAATGAAGCAGGGCGTAGAATGGGATATTGAAGTCGCAGAGAGCGTGCATTTCAGCATCGTTGGAAGGTGTCCGTGGGTGATTTCCACAGGTGGGTTATCTCCTATGAATGGGTTAGCGGTGGCATGGTTGGCAGGTCTCTATGAGGGGTTCTAGTGGCTATTCGGTAGGAGGCATAATGTGTGAATGATGCTAGAGAATTTGAGTATTTAGGGAGTGCTAGCAAGAGGATTTGGAAGAATTGGACGGATTGGTCGAGCAAGATCGTGTTATCAAAGGAGAAAGGATCTCGGCAGGGTCTAGAGTGGTGCAAGGAGTAGCTTCAGGCTAAGTGGGGGAGTCCCACCATCTACAGTTGGGTTGCAGAATTGTCGGTGTGTTAGCAAGTTATTACAGCTAAGGGAAAGGAGTAAAATGGTAATTGTGCGTGGGATTTGATGAATATGTGCAAAAGTTGGCCCTGTCGGACCAGGGTTAGGCTTTGGAAGATTCATAATTTATGCTTAAGGCATGGGCGAGTTGTAAGGATAGTGACTCAGTCACGTGCTTCAAGGAAAAAGGGTGTTCAGGTGCTAGAATATCCTTGGAGTTGATTGTATTCGGGGCCAGTCAGAGTGGGTGACTCTCAATAGCGGTCCTAGTGAATTCAAAAGTTAAGAATGCGGCGTTTAAGGGTTTCAGGCAGCGGTGTGATCAAGAATCGAGCTTTTGCAGAGTTTCTGAGAAAAAATAGAATGGTTGGAATGTTCTATGGTGTGATTCAGCATACAGGATAGTATTGGAGGAGTGGGAGAAATAAGCTCCGGATTGTAGAAAGATGATCAGGATGGTATGAGACCGGTTGCGGGATTTAGGCAGCATAGTCTAGTGAATCAAGGTCACTTAGGATGAGTGAAAGTTGAGCTTGCTATGAGTTGAAGGAAGTTGCTATTATTCCTAAAGCAATTGAAGATGATTAAAATAAGATAGATTGATTATCCATGGTTGTAATGGCACATTTTCGGCAGTGATCAGTTCCTTCGGTGTGATTAAGTTATGCATGTGGTTTGTGCCGGTGTGTGCGGGGCTTATCGGTTGTCGTAATGGATTCCATGTGGAAGGAGCATTTGAGTGCTATGTCATGTCAGGTATAGGCGGATCCCGGAAGGGTTATAGTGGTATAGACTACTACTTAAGGATTTGCATGTTGGGTGATTGTGAGAATTCACTCGTGTGTTGAGATGGTGCACTTGAATCGATTTAAGTAAAAGGTTTCTATATGATGAAGTGTTCACTCTATTGGTGGTTCAGAAGTTATGATGGAATTCTTGCGCTATTTCATATTGGCATGTTAGGTTTGGAAAGCAGTGTGTAACCGGGAGTAAGAATCGAGATTGCGGTTCGGTGATGATAAGGATGTCATGAGCTCGGAAGAGCAAGAAAAAGTGATTTGAAAGTTCAGACTAAGCTAGTGTTATCTTCAGTGTCACCTGAGATTGATATTTGGTGGAAGAGGCTTTGTACCCTGGTTATGGGTTCTTGATTTGTCTTACAGTGTAGTATGGCCAGTGGTGGATGGACAAACTTGTTGCCTTGTGTGGAAGGTCGTGGAAGCATGACCCCGAAAAGATTGTATAAGTGTGAGATGTAGTCACTTGATGGATTGAAGATTTGGACTGAGTATAAAGAAGTGCAACGTTGTGTATTTGAGAAGTTCTGCCTGAGAGGCGTTCAGTTCATTCGGTTGTGGATTATGGGGTGTTTGTCCCGGCTAGGTTGGTTGTTCTTGCATATTATAAGGGGAAGTGGGTTAATGTGGACCCGGGTAAAGCTATTAGCCTAGTTTGGTGCGAGCAAGGTTGACTCGATATTTTTGGATGGATTTAGATATGATTATAGTCTACGTACGAGCCAGGCATGTTTATTTCAGTAGAGTTCTTTCCATGGAAAGGTATTAGAACAACAGATGTTGTTCCGTCTTCGTCAAATTCATGTGATCTTATGATTGTGCCGTATGAGTTGTGAAACGGCTTGATAATTTCTGATGAGTTGAGATCTCTGTGTAGTGATGATGTTATGTGAGCAGGATTGCTCTTGAGATCCAGAGTGTAAATATATATCGCACCTCAGTCGTGCTTGAGCTTTTGCACTTATCAGTCTCCCCAGGATGGTATTATGCACTTAGCGTGCTTGTGACCGATATTCGGTAATGTGTAATAGTGAGCGACTCAGCTCCGTGTATATTTCCTTATGTGAGTTTTATGATGGGATCGGGAGGCGTGCCGCCACGGGTATGTTATTTGGATCGGGTTGCACGCCAAAACAGTGTAATGATGAGAAGGGTTAATATATATTTATTTTTCTTATTGTTTTACTTCCTATTTTCTGAGAAAAGTTCATATTAGTTGCGTGAGTTGAATAGTCCCTTCCTGAGTCATTTCTTATTTCTCAGGTTCGAGTTATGGCCTATTGGCGCAATGTGGTATCATGTGAGGCTGTTGGTCATGTTTGGGTATTATCGGATCAGGGATCAGTGCGATAAGGTTATGTGAAGTGTATATTAAAGAACAAATACCATTATTTAGGTTCATAATGAGGTGATGATTCTAGTCAAGATAAGGTATTCAATGATTTTTTAACTCTGCAGTTGGGTATGAATTTCTGCACCTCTCCTCTGTTGTGGTGGTATCGTCAGCATTATAGCAGGATGTATGTATATATATCATGAGGT
>ML402956.1:0-116538 GCA_005239525.1 Nicotiana knightiana
AAATCCTATATTACTTGTCGACCACGTACACTTGCGTGTGCATTGGGATTTCGACCAACACCGCCCGCTCCCTCAACAGGTAACACTCACACCGTTGTTGATGCATGTAATGATGCACTTGCGACCATCCTAAAGAAAATGGAAGAAATGAAAAACGAGAACAAAGCACTCCGCGACCAGATGGGGGAACATCAAGAAAGGGTCGATAAGATACCAGGAGCACCAAAACTTCTACCAAAATGGGATGTCAGCCGGTTCGTTAAACAACCGTATAGCGAGGAGGCAGCCCCGCATGCCATACTCAAGACCTTCAAAATGCCACCATATTTGAAGATATACTATGGCACCACAGACTCCGAAGATCACATCATCCATTACGTCACAACGCTAAAAGGCAACGACCTTTCAAAGGAGCAAGTGCTATCAGTATTGCTGAAAAAGTTCGGCGAGACCCTAAAGGGGGAGCCCTAACCTGGTACTCACAATTACCAGCACGCTCAATAACAACGTTCGAAGAAATGGCCGGCAAGCTCGTCACTGCCCACGCCAGGGCTAAGAAGGAGGAGGACAGGGTGAACGACATATTCGCCGTTAGGCAATCGCCTGGCGAGGGACTCAGGGACTTCCTCGCTCGATTTAACAGGGTAAGAGTGAGCTTACCAAACGTATCAGGAGGGATGGCGGTAGCAGCTTTCCAAAATGGTTGAACAGGAATGGGTCGAGAGCGACCAGAAAGTTATTAAGCAAGCTCATGAAATACCCTCCCACCACTTGGGAAGAAATTCACAACGCCTACTGCGTCGAGGTGAGAGTAGACGAGGATGACCTTAACGGCCTAACCCAATGACTAACGTCGGTCCAAATGGAGTCGAGAAAAGACCGCGTAATGACAGTCGAAGAGATCAGTCAGGCCCATACCTCAACCGAGACAGACATCAACCTTATGTCAGAACAACCGTTCTACCATCTCCTCGACATACGGAAGGGCCGTCCAGGCCACATACAGGGACTTAGTGAAACGAAAGAGGCATGCCTCAACTCTTATCTGCTCATAATTTTTGTGTTTCCCCTTCAGAAATAGTGTACGCACTAGAGAAGCTTGGTACAAAGGTGAAGTGGCCGGAAAAAATGAAGTCTGAACCAAGTACCCAAAAGTCGAACGTCCTCTATCAATTTCACCAGGAACGGCGTCACAAAACCTATGACTGCATAGCCCTACAACAAGAAGTAGTAAACATGCTGAACCAAGGGCACCTGAGGGAGCTGATGAGCGATCGAGGACAAGCCAACTTCGACCGCGGACGAGAACAACACCAAGGCCCTCCAAAGACACCCCCCACCCACACCATCCAAATGATCATCAGCGGGGGTGATGAAGCAACAATCAACCACGTGAAGTGTCACGACCCGAAATCCCACCTTCAGGCCGTGATGGCGCCTAACGTTGCACCCGCTAGGCAAGTCAACGTGTTAACTGAATTGGTTTATTAACAAGTGAAAATAACAAACACTGACTAGATAATTGAGATAAAGTGCGGAAGCATTAACAAATGCTAAATAACAATAGCTAATAACGAAGAAATCCCTTTAAGTACAAAACCTAGTAGTGGACTCACAACCTCACGAACCAGTCTAAGATTTGGCTAAAAATAACAGTTTGAAATAAAATGATATATCTGTCTGGAAACACATAGATGACAGAATGAAAGATAGACAGTAACGCCGAGATCCACGAGCGACTGCGGAACTACCTCGGTGTCGTCTGGAATGGACTGAAGGATACTCCCCTTAACGAGGTCCACTGGGTCCGGCTGCGTAATCTGCAGGTGTAGCATCAGTACAACCGACCCCATGTACTGAGTAAGTGTCGAGCCTAACCTTGGCGAAGTAGTGAAGAGGCTAGGACACGATAACAAATTGTACCTGTGCACTTCAATAGTACAGCAAAAAATAAACAAGAATATAGTTACGGGGAAGAACATACTGGGGATAACAGGGGCAACAATTGCTAAAACAGTAGAATCAAGTACTAACTTGAAAGTAGAAGTAAAGCAGGAAATAACAACTCGAAACAAGTAAAATAGACAGGAGAAGGCACGGCATGACCCCTCGTGCATATCCTCAAAATCACACGGCACAGAATGTCCCCTCGCGCATAAATAATAATGACTCGGCACGGAATGTCCCCTCGTGTATCAATAACAATCAATCGGCACAGAATGTCCCCTCGTGCATAAATAATAATCAATCGGCATGAAATGTTCCCTCGCGCATAAATAATATAATCATCGGCACGGAATGTTCCCTCAGGCATAATAATATAATCATCGACATAGAATGTTCCCTCGTGCATAAATAATATAATCATCGGCACGGAATGTTCCCTCGTGCCTAAATAATATAATCATCGGCACAGAATGTTCCCTCGTGCATAAATAATAATCATTGACATGGAATGTTACCTCGTGCATGATGAATATAAAAACAACAATTGATATGAAAGTTTAACAATGCAACATTTCAAATGTACAGACATAATCAACTCAATTCTATTGTCCCGGCATGGACTCAGCTATAACCAATCTCACTCAGAAGTATCATATCAACAGTAAAACCCTCAACCGAACACATAATCAAGAACTTTCTACGTCATGAAGTAACCTCAAGGTACCACTTCCAAGGTTCCCGATAATTCACAACACGGAGAATATCAAAGACATTAAATAACTCATCAAAATTCGACTCACGGGCATGCTTGACCACAACATATAGGTACCCGTCACCTCACCTATACGTTGGACATGAATTACACATAGCAAATAAGACTCTATACCTATTCCCTCAAGCTAAGGTTAGGCCAAACACTTACCTCGGCTCCAAGAATGCAAGTCAAGCCTCAATCACGGCCTTTCCTCTTGAATCCGACTCCGAAACGATAATATCTAGACATAATTGACTTAATAACATCAATAATTATTCAATAACTCAATCCCAAAGCCTAATTATACATTTCCCATAATTCTTCCAAAAATACCAAAATTCGACCCCGGGCCCGCTTGGTCCATACTCGAGGTTCGGACCAAAACCCGATAACCCATTCCCCCACGAACCCAATATACAATTTGTTTTGAAATCCGACCCCAAAATGAGGTTGAATTCCCAAAATTTCCAAAATCCCTAACTCTACCCCAAACCCCCAATTTCTACCTTTGATTTCATGTGTTTAGACCTAGAATCTAGTGATTGATGAAGGAAAATGAAAGAAATTAGAGTTAAGAACACTTACCTATGAAGTTATGGTGGAATGGTCTCCTAAGAATCGCCCAAGAAGAGCGGAGAAGAAGAAAATGGTGAAAGAATGTGAATATCCCGTAACTATTCTGTTTTTGAACCTTAAAAATCACTGGGCGAATTAGCTCTATGCGATCGGGGAAAGGAAGTTGCGATCGCGTAGAGGTCTGTGTCACGTGCACTGCGATCGCGGGAAGGGAGTTGTGATCGCGTAGGGTCCCTAGGCTTGGCTATGCGATTGCGGACGGATTGGTGCGACCGTAGAAGGAAAAATACCTAGCCCCCTCCCCAGATCTCCTATACTCTACGCGATCGCGAAAGTGCCTATGCGATCGCATAGAGTCATAGAAACCCCCCCTCACACTACACTACGCAATCGCAGGGCAACCTATGCGATCGCATAGTGTAAAAATCTCAGACACCAGAAACAACATATTCACACTAGATTTTTCCAACTCTTTTGCACCCCGACACCTACCCGGAACTCACCCGAGCCCTCGGGGCTCGAAACCAAATATACAAACGACTTCAAAATCATCCTACGAACTTATTCGAGTAATTAAACCACTAAAATAACATCAAGAACAATGAATTAAACTCAAAAATCCATAGAATTTTCTCAAACTTCATAAACTATCAAATTTTCCAATTTTGATCTGAAACACGTCAAATCAAGTCCGTTTCTTTCCAAATTTTACAGATAACTCACATTACACATATTGAACCCGTTCCGGGCTCTGGGACCATAATACTGGCTCGATAACACATATTTCACATCAAAGTTCATTTTCAAAAGTCTTTATTATTTCCAGAAAACAATTTCCTTTAAAAATTCATTTCTCGGACTTAGGACCTCGGAATTCGATTCCGGGCATACGCCCAGGTCCCATATTTTTCTACGGACCCTCCGGTACCGTCAAATCATGGGCCCGGGTCCGTTTACCAAAAGTATTGACCAAAGTCAACCTTATTCAATTAATTATCATAAATTCAACTGTTTAACACATTTCCACATAAAGGCTTCCCGGCTACGCGCCCGAGTTGTGCACGCACATCGAGGTGAGATTAACGAAGGCTTTCAGAGTCTCGAAACACAGTTTTTGCTAAATTTACACAAGATGACCTTTTGGGTCATCACATGAAGTTTACCACCACACATAAAGTGAAGCGGTCGGTCGCCCATGAACAGTATGATGACCTCGAAGACAGTATCATCTTCGATAAGTAAGATACCGACGGTTTGACTTTTCCTCACTTCGATGCTCTTGTCATTACTTTACGAATTTTGGATACTGATGTAAAAAGAATATTAGTTGACGACGGAAGCGGCGCGTGTATTATCCACCCTCGATTTCTCACGCAAATGAGACTCGAGGACAAGATAGTTTCACGTTGCATAACACTAACAGGTTTTAACAATGCAGTTGAGAGAACCTTAGGGGAGATAACACTACCCGTTCTGGCCGGGGGCGTCACCCTAGAAACGATGTTCCATTTCATGAACCAGGACATAACTTACAATGCCATCATAGGGCAACCATGGATACACGCCATGAGGGCCATCCCGTCCAGCCTGTATCAAGTAATCAAGTTCCCTACTCCCTGGGGGATATTCAGCATCCGAGGCGAACAACGCAAAACCCAAGAATGATATCGCATCGCTCAAGATTGTACATACACTCAACATTTAAAAGGAACAGACTCGGAAGCTTAGCAATTACCAAAGTCGGGGCCGAACTCGACGCACCAAAAGACGTCATCAGGGACCCCGACATCGTGGAAGCTGTAGGGTGAACGGTAGAAGATCTCGATCCCGTCCAACTAGACAACAACGACAACAACAAAAAGGCTTACACCGGCCATAAACCCTCAGAACCAGGTAATTTTTATGAATTTTTAATTGACAACGCCGATTTGTTCGCTTTATTCCATGCAGATATGTCAAGTATCCCAAAAGACGTTGCCACACACAAGTTGAATGTCGATCCACTCTACCTTCCAGTACGACAAGTAAGAAGAAAATTCAATGCCGCAATCAACGAGGTCGTCAGTGATGAGGTGGATAAGCTACTCGCCAACGTTTCCATCTGAGAATCAAAATACCCTTAATGGTTCGCCAATGTAGTTATGGTGAAAAAGAAAAATGGAAAGTGGTGGATGTGCGTAGATTTCACGGACCTAAACAAGGCCTACCCGAAAGACTCCTTTCCGTTGCCTCACATCGATTAGCTCATCGACGCAAAAATAGGACATGAGTTGTTGAGCTTCTTGGACGCCTACTCAGGTTAAAACCAAATCATAATGGAGGAGGAGAACCAGGAAAGACTACTTTCATCACCCATCAGGGAACGTACTGTTACAGAGTCATGCCCTTCGAGTTGAAGAACGCAGGGGAGACCTATCAAAGGTTGGTCACCAAGATGTCCAAGGATCAACTCGGCAAAAAAATGGAAGCCTACATCGATGACATGTTGGTCAAGTCAAAAAAGAAGGAAAATCACATCGACCACCTGAAAGAGGCATTCGGTATACTATGGTAGTACGACATGAATTTGAATCCCGAAAAATGTGCCTTTGGTGTAACTTCGGGCAAGTTCCTTGGTTTCCTAGTATCACAAAGAGGCATCGAGGTCAACCCCGACCAAATCAAAGCCATTTAGGGAATACCCGAAGTATTAACCAACAAGAAACAGGTACAAAAGCTAACGGGCCGTATAGCCGCCCTGTCGAGGTTCATCTCACAATCCTCTGACATGTGCCACAAATTATTTAACGTGATCAAAAAGGACAACGGTCTCCAATGGAATTCAGAATGCATCGAGGCCTTAAGATATCTAAAGGCATATCTGTCCTCGCCCCCTCTACTCACCAAAGCAGAACCTGGCGAATGCCTCCTGGTATACTTAGCCGTATTAGAGGTCGCGGTAAGCGAGATGTTGGTCTGTGAAAATAAAGGTACGCGATCTCCAATATATTACATTGGCAAAACCCTGGTCAACGCCGAAACGAGGTACCCCCACCTCGAGAAATTGGCCTTAGCATTGGTTATAGCTTCACGGAAGCTTAGACCCTATTTTCAATGCCACCCCATATCGGTGGTGACAACCTACCCCTTACGAAACATCCTACATAAACCCAAGCTGTCGGGGAGATTTTCCAAGTAGGCCATAGAATTGGGCGAGCACAATATAACATATAAGTCGCGAACAACAATAAAATCGCAGGTACTTTCCGACTTCATCGCTGATTTCAGTGCCAAAATAATGCCCGAAGTCAAGCAGGAAACTTCTCGTACCTCCCCCGGACTACCCGCCTAATGGAACCTATACACCGATGGCGCATCCAACGCGTCAGGATTTGGACTGGGACTCGTACTAGAGGTCCCAACGGGAGAAGTTATCCGCCAATCCATACGGTGCCCCGATATGACTAACAATGAGGCCGAGTATGAGGCCGTAACTGCAGGACAAACTAGCTCTCAAATATGGAGCACGATGATTCGTCCTCAGATGCGACTCACAACTCGTTATCAACTAAGTCACATGGACTTTCCAAATCAAATAGCAGAGGCTACAAAAGTACCAGGCAGAGATTCATAAACTGCTGCCTGAATTCGATGAATGTTGACTCGACCAGATACCTCGAGCACAAAACATTGAAGCAGATGGCCTCGCCAAGTTAGTAGCGGCCACCAAAAACATTACAAAAGAAAACGTGATCCCTCTCCCCCACTCGTCAATAGACCAACTTGAGGTACACTATGCAAATTTAACTTGGGACTGGCGCAACCGTATTATAACATATTTGCAGGAGGAAGTACTCCCATCAGACAAAAAGGAAGACAAAAGGCTTCGAATGCAGGCGGCCAGGTATAACATCATAAACCATGACCTATACTAAAGAACGTTTGGAGGCCCCTTAGCAAAATACCTAGGACCAAACCAAACAAGACAAATCCTCGAGGAAGTACACGAAGGCCATTGTGATGCCCATATCGGCAACAAGGCCCTCGTCAGATGCCTTACTCGGGCAGGCTATTATTGGCCTACAATAAAGAAGGAAGCCGTCGACTACGTCAAGAAGTGCGAGCAGTTCCAGAAATACTCTCCTATGATACACCAAGCAGGCGAGCACCTCCACTCGGTTACATCGCCATGGGCGTTCATCAAATGGGGAATGGACATTGTCGGACCCCTTCTAGCAGGGCGAGGTAATATACGATTTCTTTTGGTTTTAACTGACTATTTTTCCAAGTGGGTGGAAGCAGGTGTGTTCGCCCAAATACGCGAACATGAAGTTATCACATTCATATGGAGAAACATCATATGCCGCTTCGGCATCCCCAAAGAAATTAGCTGCGACAATGGACCACAATTCACCGGAAAAAAGACTGTCGAATTCTTCAAAAAATGGCATATCAAGCGAATACTCTCCACACCATATCACCCTGCCGGAAACGGCCAGGCCGAATCCTCCAACAAAACAATACTGAATATCTTGAAGAAAAGCTTGAGGACGCCAAGGAACTATGGACGAAATTACTACCGGAAGTACTGTGGGCATAGCGCACCACGCCAAAAACAAGCACCGGAGAAATGCCATATTCACTAGTCTACGGGACTGACACCATGATATCGGTCGAGGTCGGGGAACCTAGTTTGAGATACTACAATATAAGCGGACCAAGCAACGACAAGAACAGGAAACGAGACCTCGACGAAGTAGAGGAGCAAAGAGACATGGCTTACATAAGAATGGTAGACCAAAAACAACAAACAGAACAATACTACAACAAAAAATCCAAAGTACGACCACTCAAAGTCAGAGACTATGTACTCAAGGCCAAAACACAAGCAAAAAAAAATTCAAGAGAAGGCAAAGTAGGAACCAATTGGGACGGGCCATACAAAATCACGACAACAGCAAACAAAGGATCATTCCAAATAGAAACAATAGAGGGAAAGCTACTACAAAACAATTTGAACGTCGCCCACGTCAAATACTTCAACTTCTAAAAACAGACGCCCTCCAAGTCGTACTCTTTTTCCCTCGCCTGGGTTTTGTCCCAATTGGGTTTTCTCGGTGAGGTTTTTTATGAGGCGACGAAGTGGATGTCTCGAAGTTCAACTATAGTTCATCGCCCCGCCTGCCGACTACTTCTCCAGGCCGAACAATGAAGGGACTAGGTACACATGAACTTCTCCAGTATATGTACGGAAAAAACAGAAACATGTAATATTCTCCAATGAATGAAATAAAGCAGCATCTTTACTCTCCACCAAGTCTTCTCACACCTTACATTGGACCTCGCTCGAATCACTTGACATTCGACTTGCTCGAATTATTTAACACTCGACTTGCTCAAACTACTTTACATTCGACCTCGCTCGAATTAATTTACATTCAACTCCGCTCGAACACTACATGCAAATAGCTGAAAAGTCAGGGACTTCACCGCATAGCAAAAAAAAAAAAGAACGAGAATCCGGAAACACATAGCAAAAAGGCAATCATTCCATTTCAATTGTCAAAATTACAACTTTTTACAGAGGGGTATGAGAACGCCCTCACAAAAATAGCAAAAAAACACAAAAATTAAGTTCAAACAACTTCACGCTGCATCATCCCCATCGGCGTACTCATCATCATACCAAGGATCAGAAGCGAGCCTATCCGCGTCATTGTCATCTTCATCCCCACCAGGCGTACCAGGGGCATAACCACAAGCTTCACGGGCTGTACGCGCCTTGACACAGACGCCCTCAAGTTCTGCTTCCGAAACTTCCCGATGGACTTCAAAGACTTATTCATATCAAGTTGAGCCTCGGCGTGAACCCACATCTCATACAACTCCTGTGGAACACCGGGATCATCAGAAGTATGAGACGTATACGACTGTGACTGCCGTCGTACCTCCTCGGCCTTCAAGACAATGGCCTGCTCGTTCAACCCACACATCTCCGACTCCAAACCCTGGATCCGTTCCTCTAACCTTGCCACCTTAAGTGCCGATGTCTCCAGCTTATTATCCCGCTCAGACCTACAAACGTGAAAGGCATCTTCTAAGGCCGCCAGGTCAGCCATAGCGGCCATTATGCCTTTCTCGGCATGACTCAATTCTTCGACCTTAGCGCTCAGCTCGCCCCTTAGATCGATCACCCTCGCCTCCTTCTGCCCGAGTTCGGTCGTTAAGGATGCCACCTACGTTTGAAGGTCAACATTCTCAGCCATCACCCCCTTGCTCACCTCGAGCTCATCCAACTTGGCCTTTAGAGTTGCCTCAAGCTCACAAAACCTACCGATGGCTCTCATTAGCTCATCATATCTCTCCCTTAGCTTTTCAACTTTCTTCGTCAACTCATCATCTTTATGTTTAAGCCCGTCACGAAGCGATTTAAATTCTCCATTATGGGTAAAGACGTCGGCCAACGTTCGGTGCTTAGTACGGTACTCCTTGTACTTGGAGGTCACCTTATTAAAAATGGTCGTCCTCCGCTCCTCCCCCGTTCACACTCGATCAACATGATAAGAGTCTGACATGAAAAAGAAAGGAGTCAGTATGAGCAAATTACATATGCGAAACAAATCCTAACATTAAAAAGCACTTACTCGCAGAGCCATGCCAAATATACTCAATGACAAGTCCGCATCGCTCATCGCCTGTAGTGCCGTGTTTTCAGAAGTCGCGCTCAGGGGATCAAAGGATGACACTGCCCGTTCTGAGTTGGCCAAAAGGCCGTAACCCACGGGAATGATTACGTGCTGGTTAGGACCCTTCTTCCTTATCTCCACACGAGTATTCCTATCCAGGAAGGCCCGTACCTCCTCAAGGTCGATGTCCAAACCAGAACCGTCGTCCCCCGCAGGGACCGCTCTATTTCCCCCAGCCTCCGATGATGCGCCACCTTCTGCGGCTCATATAAGCTCTCCGCCATCATGAACCTCCTCAACCTCAGAGGGCCTCCTCTCCATAACGACACCCGCCTTAAAAATGATCTCTACGTCTGGTGCAAGCGCAGACATCGCTTCTAAAGCTATGACTTTTTCCGGCTCGACATCAGCGGCAACAGCCTTCCTGGTTTCCACCCTTCACTTTTTTCTCGACAGTGACTCCTCGCCGTCAAATGGCTCGTCTACAAGATGATAGATAGTTCGGGAAAAGATCTCATCCCTCAAGGAAATAGTTTGAGGGGCGAGGTCCCTTGCGGAGCTTGAGTACGACCTCCCCGAGCAGACTCGGCTAAAGCAAATTGCATCCCCGTCGACGCGATGGCTTGGCAGAATGCTGGCACTGGAGCCTTCTTCTTGGAAATTCGCCGACCTAGCACCAAAGGGAGGTCAAAGATGACACTTATCGGACGAGTTCTTGGGTCCAAAACGTTTGTGAAAGGACGCCCAACCGCAAATTCCCACGATGTGAGGTAACACGCGAGCCACCTAATCTTCCATATCAAAGACAGGAGAAGGAGCACGCCTCTCACCTGAAAAATAAGGAAGCCACGAGTGAGCCGAAAATGAAAGGACGAAAGAAGATAACGAGCATAAGGTGAGACTTACGATTATTGTTCCACTGCTCGGGAAACCCAGTCGGGTCCGTTACCAGGTGCTCGGTCTTGATGAAGAAGTACTTATACCAGAACTTCCGATTCATTTTGTCGTCCATCCCGACCACCAACCCTCTGGTCACACGATGCCGTAGGTGTATCAGAGTACCTCTATAAAACTAGGAGAAAATAGATGCAGCAGGTGGCAAATGTCGACCTCACAGCCCGCCAACTCTGCATACTTCGTTAGCATCAAGAAAACCTTTTACAAATAGGGGGAGATTTGCGCCAGTCAAACATTGTAAAATCGGCAAAACATTTGAAGGAGAGGAAGAGTAGAGCCAATCAAGAACATATAGACATAGAAGGCACAATATTCGGGTCGATGAACCTCCACAATGTCACTTCCGACCAAAATAATTTCGTCGTGGGGAGGAATGCGATATTTGGATCGGAGGTCGGCTATGTGAGGCGGTCCCGTCTCAGAAAGTCTCTGATCAGGAGCAGGAGCAGGCTCCTTTGGAAAATCATTCCTGACCAAAGGGTTTTCAGGGACTATCTCCTTCGCGGTAGGGAAGCTTTCATCCTCTTCAGTCATAAATTCCTCACCACCTAGAGGAAGGGCCACCGATAATGGAGTGACATAGAAAACCTCGTCGTGAACATGAAGAGCTTGTGACATATTTCAGCAATGAAACGTATGCACCAAAGTCTGACGAAGGATATAAAAACTGGGCAATAAAGAAAGGACTAGAACTGAAGAAGCTGCGAGAAATCAAAAATAGAAATTGGAGAAGAAGGTCAGAGAAGAACAATACTCATACAAAGTGAGGAATAGGAAACATTTCGAAAAATGAAACCCCCACCTATTTATAGGGTTAGGTGGCGCGAGAATCGGGACAAAGGAACGTCAATGGCACCAAAATCGAAGCGGTAGATGTTCACACACTGCATCGGGAAGACGCGTAATGATGATGCGCGTGGCCATGATGCCACCTCACATTAGCCACACCAACCGCAGCCTCGCTGGCTACGACATTTTCTCGACCTTATCTGATTCGACTTATTCAACACAACCAAATTTCTTCTAAACGGACGCGAACTAGGTCCGCTTATCGAGGGCGTGCAAGAGCACAACCTCAACAAGCGGAGAGACTAACTGTATTGGTCTAAATTTGGTGACTTGGTAACGGTAGATAAACAGGATCAAGGACAGGGTCGACCACGGCGTAATAACGGGAAGCTGTCTTCGAGAAGACTGTTGTCAAGGACGAGCAGCTGGGGTAAAGAAATAACGGTATGATAGGTTCAGAAGTGGACACAAGTAATATTCCTTTGGATATTCCTTATTTTGTACTTTTTAGGGTTTCTTGGAAATATCCCTTATAAATAGGAAGATATAGAGAACAAAAGGGGGATCTTCACTTTTTGACAAGAACATATTGTAAAAGGTTGACCAGAAAGAATATACGAAAGTTATCTTGTTCACTGATTATCTTATTGAAGCACACATTGTTGAATCTTTGTTCACAATATCCACAGATTCCTTATCCATCTTCACCTCTCATTTTTCCACGTTTTTGACAGGAGAAAGAACCATTCAAATCATATAATAATTGGGTAGTAGATTCTTTCTTATACATTTATTTCCACTATCTACATTTATTGCATGTTCATTTTACAATATCTGTTGATAATACTCGAGTACAAATCTGCTGTTTAATGCTTTCAAACACCGTTCATCTTACCGATATCTTACAGTATTTGATCTAGAATTTATTATATTTAACTAAGATTCACCCTTTGTTTCTTCATAATTAGTTTAACAAAAAGCTTAACACTTTTTGGTCAAATGACGGGAGGGGGGGGGGGGGGGGGGGGGGGGGGGGGAGGAGAAGGAGAAATTATTTTTCCATATATGCATTGTAAAACTCATATTTGATTTGTATATATTCTTCTACTACAAATAGCAAACTTGAATGTATGTTACGAGTAGTAAAAATTAGACAACATGGAGAAAGAATAAATCTCTTACCTTGACAAATTATGAGGAGGTTATATAGAAACCAGCAGCTAAGATGTATACGGCTAAAATTGGAGAGCCCGATTTTACGGTCATCTCGACACTTAGAAGGCTTGAAAGCCCGAGCTCTGGTATCGATACACGTCGAAGGTCCTCAACCTCGAGGCAGTATGTTTCGTAGGTCCTCGATCTTGAGGCCGTGCAAATCGAAGGTCCCCAGCTTTGAGGCAATGCACATCGAGGGACCCCGTCCTCAAGGCAGTACAAGCCAGGGGTCGACATGGAAAGGCGGGAAATCCGCTAGGGGCACATGGTTAAAGCTGGCAAAATACACAGTATAATACACGCCAGTACCGTGGCATTAAATGGTTGTACTAGCCATTTCTCTTTACATTAAATAGTTGTACCAGCTACATTTTTTTGTAATTATTACACATGTACTATGTTGGGATTTCCCTTCTTATATAAAAGGGGACCTTGTCACTTTGTAACATATGTGATATTCAATACAAGAACAAGAACATTCTCTGCTCTCTAACAAAAACATTCTCAAAATAAATTATTGCTTCTCATTTATTGTGTTCTTGAGTTATTCTTAATTTATTGCTTATTATTGATCATAAATAGGCCAACCTTAAGGCATTCAACACTGTTATACCGTTACCGATATCCCCTAATCAAGCTTCTCGAGCTCGACCTCGAGGCCTGCCCGACCACCCTCGAGATTGGCCTCTTCGATACCTGGTTTGCGCAATCTAGTTCTTTTCGCACTTATTTCATTTTTCTCGCTTCATACTCAGCATCTACTGTCTAAACAACTGGTATTAAAATAGATCACATATTTTTAGAACCACATAATCAAATATAATTGTAATTACCAGTTTAAAGGTAAACAGTTTGGCGCCCACCGTGGGGATAGAAATAATAGTAATCGTTTTAGTGTTGGTTTTCTAAAAACACAAGTTATTCTTCACACTTTTTCTTTCCCAAAAAATCTTCAATTTCAGGTCAGAAAATGTCTAACTCAGTGAACGCACGTGAAAACAACGATCCTGAGGAACGCGGACCACAAGAATCCGTGCTCAAGCGGGCCAAAGTGCCCACCGCCACGAAAGAGCGAACTCAAAGTTGTATACTTAAAAGTATTGTGTTCAGGGAGGAGGATGTCGAAGCATTGTCCCAACCACATAGCGATGCACTGATAATCTCTTTCCTCTTGAATAACATTCAAATTAAGCATGTGCTCGTGGATCCAGGTAGCTCGGTCAATATAATCAGATTCGGGGTAGTGAAGCAGCTCAAGCTGCTTGACCAAATCGTACCTGATTCTAATGCCCTCAGAGGATTTAACATGGAGAGCGAAACGATGAAGGGGGAAATCGTCCTCCCAGTTGATGTGTCCGGTACAGTTCGAAGTACCAGGTTTCATGTCATCAAAGGGGACACGAGATACAATGCCCCGCTGTGAAGGCCATGGATACACAGTATCAAGGCGATACCGTCGACTCTCCACCATATGTTGAAATTCCCAATCGCGGATGGCATAAAAATGGTGTATGGAGAGCAGCACGTGGAAAAAGAAATGTTTGTAGTGCGCGACGTGGCGCCAGAGCCCATATGTTCCACCTCCGAGGGGTTGGAATATAAACTGGTCCCCGAGAATGACGAGGAAGACTTCCTCACCCCTCGAACCTTCGTTGCCCCCGAAGAATCAGACGCAACAAGATCAACGGTCGAAGAGCTAGAACAGGCCGTTCTGATGAAACATCTACCAGATCGAAAGGTATACCTGGGAACGGGACTAGCCCCCGAACTCAGGAAAGAACTTATTCAATTTATTATTGGCAACATTGATTGCTTTGCTTGGTCCCACTTGGATATGACAGGGATCTCCCCGGAAGTAACCACCCATCGACTGAGCGTTGACCCCAGGTTCAAATCGGTGAAGCAAAAAAGGAGGCCTCAGTCCGAGGTAAAGCATGCGTTCGTCAAAAACGAGGTAACAAAACTCCTCAGAATAGGGTCCATCAGGGAAGTAAAGTATCTCGAGTGGTTGGCCAATATAGTAGTGGTACCAAGAAAAGGGAACAAGTTAAGAATGTGCGTAGATTATAAGGACTTAAATAAAGCATGCCCTAAAGATTCATTCCCACTGCCCAAGATCGATCGATTGATTGATGCCACAGCCGACCACGAGACTCTCACCTTTCTCGACGCCTACTACGGGTATAATCAGATTCAAATGAACCCCGAGGATAGGGAAAAGACTTCGTTCATCACGAAGTATGGAACATATTTCTACAATGTGATGCCCTTTGGGCTAAAAAACGCAGGGGCCACGTACCAACGCCTAGTTAATAAGATGTTCGAACATCAAATAGGAAAATCCATGGAAGTTTACATTGATAACATGCTGGTTAAGTCTCTACGCACAGAAGACCATTTGACTCATTTGCAGAAAACGTTTGACATCCTTAGGAGCTACAACATGAAGCTCAACCCCGAGAAATGCGCCTTCGATGTAGGTTCAGGCAAATTCTTGGGCTTCATGGTATCATACCGAGGGATTGAGATCAACCTCGACAAAATCAAGGCCATCGAAGAAATCATGGTGGTAAACAATGTAAAGCTCGTACAACGGTTGACCGGGCGGATAACAGTACTAGGACGATTCATCTCGAGGTCATCAGATCGAAGCCATCACTTTTTATCTCTACTAAAAAAGAAAACAACTTTGAGTGGACGCCGGAGTGCCAGCGTGCCTTGGAGGAATTGAAACGGTATCTCTCAAGCCCGCCTTTGCTCCACACCCCAAAGGAGGGTGAAACGTTATACTTGTACCTAGCAGTATCCGAGGTAGCGGTAAGTGGCGTGCTGGTTCGAGATGAGAAAGGTACGCAATTCCCTACCTACTATGTAAGTGGAACCTGGGAGATGCTGAAACCAGGTATCCACACTTAGAAAAATTAGCTCTTGCATTAATGAGTGCATCTCGAAAATTGAAACCTTATTTTCAAAGCCACCGTATATGTGTTTTAACAACATATCCTCTTCAGAATATATTGCATAAACCCGAATTGTCGGGCCGACTGGCCAAATGGGTCATCGAGCTCGGGGATACGATATTGAATATCAGCCCGAAACAGCTATCAAGTCCCAAATTCTGGCCGACTTCGTGGACGATTTTACGCCCGTCCTCGTGCCCGAGGTAGAAAAAGAACTTCTGCTAAAAACGGCCGCATCATCGAGGGTGTGGACCTTATTCACCGACGGTGCCTCAAATATGAGAGGATCCGAGCTCGGCATAGTTATGAAGCCACCTGTAGGTGGCGTGATTAGACAATCTATAAAACCTGCAAAGTTGACTAATAACGAAGCCGAGTTTGAGGCTATGATTGTAGGTCTCGAACTAGCTAAAGGACTGGGAGCGGAAGCCATCGAAGCCAAATATGATTCCCTTATGGTAGTAAACCAGGCAACGGGAGCATCGAGGTTCGAGAGGATAGGATGCAACGGTACCTAGACAAACTTCAAACCACTTTGCGTCATTTCAGAGAATGGACTCTGGTCCACGTACCTCGGGAGCAGAACAGTGAGGCCGATGCACTCGCAAACCTGGGATCATCCGTCGAAGAAGATGACATACTCCCCGGGGCTGTTATTCAGATATCCAAATCAGTGATCAAAGAAGTCCATGCCGAAATAAATTCCACCAGCCTGACTTGGGATTAGAGAAACAAATATATCGATTATTTGGTAAGTGGAAAGCTGCCCACGAATCCAAAAAAATTAAGGGCCCTTCGGACCAGAGAAGCCCGATTTTCACTCGACGAGAGTGGAGCTCTATATAGAAGAACCTTCGATGGGCCCCTAGCACTATGCTTGGGACCAGGAGATACTGATTACGTGCTCCGAGAAATCCACGATGGAACCTGCGAAAATCACTCCGGTGCCGATTCTTTAATTCAAAAGGTGATCAAAGCAGGTTACTACTGGGACAGCATGGAAAGGGACATTAAAGAATTCGTCTGAAAATGCGACACGTGTCAGAGATTCGCGCCAATGATCCACCAACCCGGTGAAAAACTACATTCGGTCTTATCACCATGGCCATTCATGAAATGGGGAATGGACATAGTCGGCCCCCTACCAACGGCACCAGGTAAAGCTAGATTTATTCTGTTTATGACTCACTATTTCTCAAAATGGGTGGAAGCACATGCCTATGAAAAGATAAGAGAAAAAGAAGTTATCAAATTCATATGGGATCACATCATGTGCCGATTTGGGATCCCCTCCGATATAACGTGTGATAAGGGGAAGCAGTTCATCGGAAGCAAAATAACAAAGTTTCTCGAGGATCACAAAATTAAAAGAATACTATCGACGCCCTACCACCCGTGTGCAAACGGTCAAGCCGAATCCACAAACAAGACCATCATTCAGAACTTGAAAAAGAAGTTAGAAGATGCGAAGAGAAAATGGAGAGAAACGCTGCCCAAAGTATTATGGGCATACCGAAAAACCTCTAAATCAAGCACCGGAGAGACGCCGTTCTCTTTGGTATACGGGTTCGAGGCTTTGATACCCGTCGAGGTCGGGGAGGCAAGTTCCAGATTTTGACATGCCACCGAAAACTCAAACAATGAGGCCATGACCACGGCCCTCGAGCTATTAGACGAGAAGCGAGAAGCTTCACTGGTCCGAATGGCCGCCCAAAAACAAAGAATCGAAAGATACTACAACCGAAGAGCAAACCTCCGATATTTCAAAATCGGGGACTTAGTACTAAGGAAAGTCACCCAAAGCACTCAAAACCCTAACGAAGTCAAGCTAGGCCCGAGCTGGGAAAGACCGTACCACATCCTCGGAGTAATCGGCAAAGGATCCTACAAGCTAGGAACCATGGAAGGCGAGCAACTGCCAAACCATTGGAACATATCAATGCTCAAGCGCTATTATTGCTAAGGTACAGTCCTCCCCATCTTTCCTTCAAACTGGTACACTAACCAAATTCGCAGGTATGTGATTAAAGGGAATCAAAACATCCCCAAGATCGAAGGCCTTAGGTTTTAAAGCATGCACTGCGCTCTTTTTCCCTCGCGACGGATTTTATCCTAAAACGAGTTTTACCGGCAAGGTTTTTAACGAGGCAACATCCATACGCTACCTAAGGAGAACTCACCAAGTATTCAAGGCTTCTCTTTGATCAACCTCGAATACTGAGGGGCATCACCCCAGGAAATCACTGAATACCAAAGAGGGTCTCGATAGGAAAGTGATGTATCGGACCAAACGGTCGAATGAACCGTGTCCGCACAGAATAATCGAACCCTCGACAGAAAAAACTTGTAACTTGTACCAAGTAATCAGAGAAGTAGCTTCTGTCAAAACATTTTGCACATCAAAGAAGTTTGCCATTTTTACAAGAGACGGACCTAGGGCCAAAAATTTAGCAAGCGCACAGGAACTGTCCTCAACAGTCACTCCACCGAGTCGCCAAAAACACGAAGTCGTAAGACCTCAGAGCAGGTAATGTCGAACTCACAAGCCCTCCACAAGGTAATATCAGCAGCATAAGCCCTCCTCAAGGCAACATTTAATTCCGAATCGGGGACTGCCCTCGACAGTCGGCTCATCAGGTTATCAAATTCGAGGCCATAAGACCTCAAGGCCGAGAACTTCGAGCTCGTAAGCCCTCCATGAGGCAACATCAAAACTATGAGACCGTAAGAAAGGTTTTACCAACCTAAAGCGTAAGAGCCCAAGCCGCCAGCTAGTCGTATCGACCTCACGCATAAGAGCCCAAGTCGCCAGTTTTACAAGTCATACCAACCCAAAATATAAACCCCATATCAAACTTAAGGCTATATATCGAACTTGTAAGACCCAAAAGGCATACCCTCGATATAGACGCCATGGCTATCTCACTTGGGGACTAAAAGTCTACGGCCAAACACAATGACCACCGTCATAAGGCTCTGGCCAAATTAACGCAACTCGGAGACCGGCTGTTGCCATAAAATCACAGGCCTCCACTTACTTCGAAAAGAACCGGTTAAAGGTTGTACCAACCTAAAACGTAAGAGCCCAAGTCTCCCGCTACACTAATGGTTGTGCCAACCTAAAGCGTAAGAGCCCGCCAGCTATTCATATTGACCTTACGCGTAAGAGCCCAAGCCGCCAGCTACAGGTCATACCGACACAAAGCGCCTCAGGGCCAATTTGAAAACCTGAGGACTTGAGCTCGAGTCGAAACCCGACTCGGATACTAAGACCGATACGGTTAACCAAAGCGCCTCAGGGCCAAAAAAGCGTAAGAGCCCAAGTCACCAGCTATGTTAAAAGTTGTATCGACCTTACACGTAAGAGCCCGAGCCGCCAGCTACAGGTCATACCGACAAAAAGTGCCTGAGGGACGATTTGAAAACCTGAGGGCCGTTGAGCTCAAGTCGAAATCCGACTCGGAGACTAAGCCAGATACGGTTAACTAAAGCGCCTCAGAGCCAAAAAAGCATAAGAGCCCAAGTCTCCCGCTATGTTAAAAGTCGTATCGACCTTACACGTAAGAGCCCGAGCCGCCAGCTACAGGTAATACTGACACAAAGCGCCTCAGGGCCAATTTGAAAACCTGAGGGCCGTTGAGCTCGAGTCGAAACCCGACTCGGAGACTAAGCCCGATATGGATTAACTAAAGCGCCTCAGGGCCAAAAAAGCATAAGAGCCCAAGTCTCCCGCTACGTTAAAAGTCGTATCGACCTTACACGTAAGAGCCCGAGCCGCCAGCTACAGGTAATACTGACACAAAGCGCCTCAGGGCCAATTTGAAAACCTGAGGGCCGTTGAGCTCGAGTCGAAACCCGACTCGGAGACTAAGCCCGATATGGATTAACTAAAGCGCCTCAGGGCCAAAAAAGCATAAGAGCCCAAGTCGCCTGCTACGTTAAAAGTCGTATCGACCTTACACGTAAGAGACCGAGCCGCCATCTACAGGTCATTCCGACACAAAGCGCCTGAGGGCCGATTTGAAAACCTGAGGGTCGTTGAGCTCGAGTAGAAACCCGACTTAGAGACTAAGCCCGATACGGTTAACTAAAGCGCCTTAAGGCCAAAAAAGCGTAAGAGCCCAAGTCCCCCGCTACGCTAAAAGTCATATCGACCTTACAGGTAAGAGCCCGAGCCGCCAACTACAAGTCATACCGACACAAAGCGCCTCAGGGCCGATTTGAAAACTTGAAGGCCGTTGAGCTCGAGTCGAAACCCAACTCGAAGACTAAGCCCGATACGGTTAACTAAAGCACCTCAGGGCCAAAAAAGCGTAAGAGCCTAAATCGCCCGCTACGTTAAAAGTCGTATCGACCTTACACGTAAGAGCCCGAGCCACCAGCTACAGGTCATACCGACACAAATCGCCTCAGGGCTGATTTGAAAACCTGAGGGCCGTTGAGCTCGCGTCTAAACCCGACTCGGAGACTAAGCCCGATACGGTTAACTAAAGCGCCTCAGGGCCAAAAAAGTGTAAGAGCCCAAGTCGCCCGTTACGTTAAAAGTCGTATCGACCTTACACGTAAGAGCCCGAGCCGCCAGCTACAGGTCATACCGATACAAAGTGCCTCAGGGCGGATTTAAAAACTTGAGGGCCGTTGATCTCGAGTCGAAACCCGACTTATAGACTAAGCCCGATACGGTTAACTAAAGCGCCTCAGGGCCAAAAAAGCATAAGAGCCCAAGTGACCCGCTACGTTAAAAGTCGTATCAACCTTACACGTAAGAGCCCGAGCCGCCAGCTACAGGTCATACCGACACAAAGCCCCTCAGGGCTGATTTAAAAACTTGAGGGCCGTTGAGCTCGAGTCGAAACCCGACTCGGAGATTAAGCCTGATACGGTTAACTAAAGCGTCTCAGGGCCAAAAAAGTGTAAGATCCCAAGTCGCCCGCTACGTTAAAATTCGTATCGACCTTACACGTAAGAGCCCGAGCTTCTAGCTAAAGGTCATACTGACACAAAGTGCCTCAGGGCCGATTTGAAAACCTGAGGGCTGTTGAGCTCGAGTTGAAACCCAACTCAGAGACTAAGCCCGATACGGTTAAATAAAGTGCCTCAGGTCCAAAAAAGCGTAAGAGCCCAAGTCACCCGCTACGTTAAACGTCATATCGACCTTACACGTAAGATTCCGAGCCACCAACTACAAGTCATACCGACACAAAGCGCCTCAGGGCCGATTCGAAAAACCTGAGGGCCGTTGAGCTCGAGTCTAAACCCGACTCGGGGACTAAGCTCGATATGGTTAATTAATGCGTCGCAGGGCCAAAAAGACCGTAAGCTCCCAAGTCGCCCGCTACATTAAAGGTTGTACCAACTTAAAGCGTAAGAGACCAAGTCGCCAGCTTGAAAAGCCTCAGGGCCAATTTATAACCCCAAGGGTTTCATCTCAAAGTCCAATTCGCCGGGCTAACTACCAACAGGAAAATCAGATCAACGAATATTTCATATATATATATATGTGTGTGTATTACAAATACATATTTATAACGCTCCCACAGAAGTCTTATGCAAACAACAAAGTAGAAAATCTATTCTACTCTCGGGACCAACTCCCTCAAAGGCCCCTCGGACTAGCTACCACGACGATCTTCAAATATCAACATCAGCTCAAGAGAGGAAAAATTTGGCATCGGTCTCGTCCACCTCGGACTGCTTTATCCCTTTCGAGAGGTCAAAAGCCCTATCAATGGCTATGTCCTCGAGGGTCTCCCTCCAGGACTTGCATCGGGCATACTCATTGCTCATCCTCTCTCTGTTGAAAGCTCCTCTCAGCTCGGTCCGAGAATCGACAACATCTTTTAAGTAAACGACCACTTTTTTGTTAACCTTCATATTCAGTAGATCAGCTTCGAGATTGACAAACCTTCTCGACTGGATGAAGATGTCTTTTCGGGCATTACGAAGTCCTATCTCGAGGGGAGCAGCCTTGCCCGAAGCATACCTTCAACTCAAGGACCAAGTCCCCTACAGACAGTTATCGACCACCACCGATCGCCCATCAAAAACAGAAACCTAAGGGTTCATTTTAAAAGTCCAAAACTTCGGACCAATTATCAACATGCATCACATTTTATTCTGAAAAGCAAAGCAAAGACAAGAAATGGCAAAAAATAGAGGCCTTTATATAGTAAAGATTCACAAAAGTGTATTTTACAAGTTTCATGCCGGGAGCTCTTGCACGAAGAAAAGAACAAGTAAAAACCTAATCTACCTCCTTTGAGACCTAATCTGTCATTATTGTCGGGACTTCGGCTTCTTCCCCCCCGGGGACTCTGTCTTCATCAGGCCCTTCGGACTAGCATCCTCACCGGGTTCTTTTTCTTATCTTCGTCTTCGGCATCGACTTCGTCATCGGTAGAGAGGAGGGACTTAGCGTCAATTTCATTTGCCTGCTCTCCAAAGCCCTTATTGCGAATCTCCTCAAGGGCCTCCCCCCGAGATTTGCACCGGGCATGCTCACTGCTTCTTCGGCCTCAATCGAAAGTCTTCCCCTCAACTCCTTCTAAGCATCGGTAGCATATGTAAGAAGGTGCCCATTACATATATGCGAAGTTACTTGGACTTGGATTCTGGGAAAAAAAGAATTGGTGAAGCAGTTCTCAACATCATTATTTATCTGCTACACGAGAACGCATCTCCAAGTTATCTTCTCCCCGAGGAATAGCCCGATCATGGCCTATCAACAAATACATCTCCTTCAGATGGAGGGAGTTTTTACCGGCGCCGCTTTTTTCCAACAGGAATCAACCCTCGCGTCTTCATTACCAGTCGCCGGACCCACATATCGAGGCATGGGTTCGCGGCGGCCCGCTACCCACAAAGATTTATCAGCCTCAAGATCAGATGACATTTCATAAGGTACAAGGGGACACTCCTCAGCGCAAGGGGAAACTGTTATTGCGCTTTTAGAAGAGCGTGGAGGAAAAGGGGTTTTCTCTTTTTGAGGGACCATTTTAGAAGTTTTGGCCATAACTGCATTGACCATAGCTGCATTAGCGTTTCAGAATGAGAAGAAGAAAATGGCGAAGAAAGCAAGAGCTGCTAAGTGGGGGTTTTGAGGTGTTGTGAAGGATGACATTTGAAAAGGAAGGGTTGGACTATTTATAGAGGTTTTTTCAAAGCATGTTAAAGAAATTGAAAAGGCGGCAAAGGCGGTTCAGGGATCTTTTTTTTGAGAATCGTGCTTTGTGCAACCTTCCTATCACATCAGTTGGTGACCTCATGTGACTGACGTCATGATAAAGACATCGAGGATCCAAGAATTCAAGACCGTTCCTTATCGTTTCATTCTAAGGAACGCGAGGACTATCTGTATACGGCTAAAATCGGAGAGCCCGATTTTACGGTCATCTCGATACTTAGAAGGCTTGAAAGCCCGGACTCTGATATCGATACACGTCGAAGGTCCTCAACCTCGAGGCAGTATGTATCGTAGGTCCTCGATCTTGAGGCCGTGCAAATCGAAGGTCCCCAACCTCGAGGCAATGCACATCGAGGGACTCCATCCTCAAGGTAGTACAAGCTAGGGGTCGACATGGAAAGGCGGGAAATCCGCTAGGGGCACATGGTTAAAGCTGATAAAATACACAGGATAGTACACGCCCGTACCGTGGCATTAACTGGTTGTACCGGCCATTTCTCTTTACATTAAATAGTTGTACCAGCTACATTTCTTTATAATGATTACACATGTACTATGTTGGGATTCTCCTTCTTATATAAAGGGGCCCTTGTCACTTTGTAACATATGTGATATTCAATACAAGAACAAGAATATTCTCTGCTCTCTAACAAAAACATTCTCAACAATTGTCTAATTAAATTATTGCTTCTCATTTATTGTGTTCTTGAGTTATTCTTCATTTATTGCTTATTATTGATCATAAATAGGCCAACCTTAAGGCATTCAACACTATTATACCGTTACTGATAGCCCCTAATCAAGCTTCTCGAGTTCGACCTCGAAGCCTGCCCGACCACCCTCGAGATTGGCCTCTTCGATACCTGGTTTGCGCAATCTAGTTCTTTTCGCACTTATTTAATTTTTCTCGCTTCATACTCAACATTTACTGTCTAAACAACCGATATTAAAATAGATCATATATTTTTAAAATCACATAATCAAATATAATTATAATTATTATTTTCAAAGTAAACATAAAGACTAGATGATAGTATGAGCCCACAACAAATCAGAAAGGCTTCCTTGTTGACAATAGTAAATCTATAGCAATCCTCCCAATAGTTTATTTCATTTGATTTAGGAGAAAAATGCATTTATCCGCATTGTATGATGTTCATATTTTTTATTCATTTACTGTACATCAACCATTAAAAATTTATATTAGTCTCTCAAGTCTCAACAACTTCAATGGTCTGAATTTATATGCTTAATTCTTTTTCACTATATTACATTTTGAAATGACGTCATTTTGTACATTTTTATATTTATAACAGTATTATACATAAAATATTTCTCGCAGAACTACAAAAATATCTGGTCAACCTTAGGACTGTATATTTTCACCTATGAAATTGTGACACGTAGTAACACGCCAGTGTACGGATTCTATAAATTTTGTCGCATGGAGAAATGAGAGCTCTGGTGCAGAGAGTCACTGCATGGATACTCAGAACTCATTGTCCAGCTTTACTTTCTTTGGACTTTATTTGCTTTTGTCTCTTCTGTTTTCCTTGGTAACCAGGAAAAATCATCTAGTTAAATTTATTTTCATCAAGTTGATTGTTTTACCTATTAATTTGATTGATAAGATCACATACATAATCAAATATTCAAAATAAATTACATACAAGCCCAGGGCACAACACAATAAATCAAGCAAGAAATCTAAGCCTAAGTAACTTTTATACTCCAGTTCATACTAGGGGTCAATACCGGAGTAGATGGAGGAAGTCACTTGAGAGTTAAGTTCTTATCCTGTCTAGACGTTACTCCATAGTAAGTGATCTTTTAGCCTTTAGTCAAAAGATAGGTATTTTAACTAAATTATCCATGATTAAAATTTACATATTGTTAACTTGATACATTAAGATATGTAAATAAAGGCAAATTTTGAAAAAATAAAATTAATTCCTTCTTGATTATATAAAGGCGAAATTGCTTCCTGACCACTTAAACTTGCATGGCTTTTGAAAGCCGATACACCAACTTGTGAGTTTCCCATTTGAACACTCAAACTCGTGAAGCTCATAACTAATAAACACATTTGACCGTTGACCCATCCCACGTGGCGTCAGTTGGTCCTAGTCAGCTGTGTGCGTGAGTCTCACGACTTTTAGGAGCGTGAGAGCCCCTTTCCCAATGCCCAGCAAAACCAAAGCAGCAAAACTACCCCCTCTCATCATCTGCTTAAACTCAGCAAAATTCACCATTCCATCTGCATCAATGTCCACTTTCTTTATCATTTGTTTGCAATCCTCTATGCTTGGAGTATAATTTGAGTAGGACAGTTGAAGTCAATAGTGGCCGGAGACTGGAAATTAGCGACGACGACGAGCAAAAAAAAAACCTAGCAACAAAAAGCAGTAGCAGGTATCACCCTTGTAGCGCCCGCCACTGTTCCACCATTGGAAAGAACTCATAAAACACCACCTCTTAACAACCACAGTCCAATTCCAAATCCCCAACCATAGCAATGAGCAATGCTGAAAAACTACACCAAGAAATCATATTTGACATACTTACCCTGCTGCCGGCTAAGTGTATCGACCAATTTAGGTGTGTATCAAAGCAATGGTGCTCTCTTCTCTTAGGCTCACAATTCATTAAAGCTCACCTCAATTTTCATTCCCACAACATGATGAAGAAGAAAAACTCATTTGTATCACTACTTCTCTGGCTCTTCACGTTATCTCTTTTAACCACGACCCCCAAAATGGAACCGATGCCATTTCAAGAAAACTTAATTGTTGGTGGTGGCAAGTTTTTGGTGGTGTTGTTGGTTGCGGTGAGTATTTTGGGAATTGAAGAGAGAAGAATTGTTTGTAAATAACGGCTGGCAATGGAATTGGGAATTAAAAGAGGGGGACCCCAATCGGTGGGGGTTTATTTTCGCGCCTCTGACGTGTAACATTACGATTGGGTCAGTACTGACTGGATGGACACGTTAGCGAATGTGTAATACACGCGCGAATGGTCAAGGGTAAAATGTGTTTATTGGTTATGGGTTTTACGAGTTTGAGTGTTTAAATGGAAAAGTTCTAAGTTGGTGTATCAACTTTCAAAAGCCCTACAAGTTTAAGTGGCCAGGAGGCCATTCTGCCTTATATAAAAGATCACTTATTTTGAACCAAAATAAAAATGACAAAAAAATCACTTATTATGAACCGAAGGGAGTAATAGCTTTTACATCGTTGTCTGTATGTCAAATAGATAGGAAAAGCTATAGGGAGGTCTAGTTCTAAAGTCAAATATGAACTAGTGGTTGTATATATCCATACTTGGTTAAATAAATTTTCTTATATATCCATAAGTTCTTCTAGATTATTTTTACCATGTCTTGATTTATCCACTAATAAACAGATTACCCTATGAATGGTGAATCCTAGTCAAGCATAATAATTCTTAGATCTAGCTAAGTGTTTAAATGGTATCGTCTACTTAACGCGCAGATCCGGTTATTAGATTATTAAATGCACGCTTTTGAGAATAAATGAAGAATGAATGATGAGCAATAAATATGAAAAGTGACAGTAAATGTAAATAGGAAGAACGATTCACCCAAATATTGAATAATGTGAAAGATTCTTCCTTCTGACAACAAAGTGTGACAATAAGTAAGAAAATGAACAATGTTTTCTTGGATCGTGTGAGTAGAAAAGAAGAATAATTGACAAAATCAATCACTGTGGAAAGGTAAACTTTTGTGTTTTCTCTCAAGAGTCAACTTCTTACAATAGTTTTTCTCAGAATGGATCTCACTTGCCTCTTTTCCTCTTTCTCTTTTTCTATTTATATGAGATATTTTCTAAAATCCCTAAAAAAGTACAACAAAGAGACTATTCAAGGGAATATTCCTATCGCTAGTTCCAATACTACACTAGCCGTTGTTCCTACTCTTCGCCACTCTTCTCTACTCGACCTCGTTGGGCTTTACTGCTCGTCGTTGGGCTTTAGTCGACCTCAACCTAGCCGCCCAAATCAAAACACAGTCTTCTCACTTAACGATCTTCCCACGCCTAACATCCTAAGCCGGGTTTTGACCCACACAGTTAGTCCCTTCACTTGTCGAGGTCGCCTTCTGGTCGGCTTCGATGAGCAGACTTTATCAGTTGGACTCTTAGGAAAGTTTTTTGGCGTGGTGATCGAGTAGAGGTGTCCGTAGCTGAAATAATGACGTGTCGCTTTGAGATTAGTGGGTCATGGGGTTGGTGCAGGATGATGTCACGATGCATGCATCATCATTGTGCATCTTCCCGATGCGTTGCCTCGTTCCTCGAGTCCACTGTCATTTCGATTCTAGGGCCACTGGCGGTTGCTTGCATCGATTCGAACGCCTCTGATGTCTATAATACAGAGGGAAAAACTTTTCAATGGAACTTTTGCATTCTCTGATTTCTTCAACCCTACACTTGCTTCCCTTTCTTCTTCTTGCGTTCTTGCTCCCTACAACTGCAGCCGTTGCCACCCTTTCTTCCTTTTCTATTCCACCATATACATATTAGTGGAAAATGGCTAACGTGACCACCAACGCTGAGACGATCTCTGACCCTACTCCATTATCAGTGGCTGATGTCTGGCTATAATTATATATTTTTAATGCATTACTTACCTTACATTTTATTATTTTAATGCTAAATTGTCTATGTTTGTGCTTAATTGAGTTTAATTTATGTGTAGGTGGTTTGAAGATAAAATTGAAAGTAAAGTAGAGATTTTATGTTTATTTTATACACTACAAGAATAGATTCATGATTATTTAATTATTGTAAAGTTTAATATTACAAAAGAAGACAGAAAAACAATTGCAATGAGAAAAGTTAGGTAAAAGAATGAGAACGAAGCAGATTGAAAAATTAGGCAGCATCGAAAGAACGCCCAAGCAGATGTGAAACCTTTCTGGTTTTAGCGCCAGGGCCAGCGCTAAGCGCTGCCCTGGACGCTGGGTGCGGGAGTTTTCCCACTTTATTCGGGATAAGGTTATTTCGGTCCTGCACGGTCCCAACTCGTATAAAAGGCGTTCTAAACCTATTTTGGAAGTGGAGGACGTTTGTTTAGAGTAACTTTTGATCAAACGAGGACGCTTTTGAGAGGAAAACACAAGCACAGAGCCGCCGTGGAGGCCGGAATTCATCAAGTTCCATATTTCTTCCACCAACTTAGTAATTTTTATGTTTCTTTATATGATTTGTTGTTTTGCTACCATGTCTATGTGGAGCTAAACTTCACATTTTAGGGTTGTGGTTCTTTCATGACTATTATTATTCGGATATTGATTTTGATTTCTTAGTTTATCATATTAGTTTATTTATTTAATCCTACACTTAATTATTTGATTGCTTGATCACCAATTTAATACTATCTACGAATCTAGAGTTGAACTAGAAAGTGAGAATGCTAGATTGCATATAGGATTGAGTAGAGCAAGTTCTTGAATCCGGGCATCGGGAAATGGATCGTGATTAGGATAGACATATACCGAATTGCCTTGCTTGGTTGATGTACAGAAATTATAAATGCGTTCTTGTTGATTCTAACTCCATAGACATATCGGCATTAGGTTAGCTTGAATAGGCAAGTAAGAAGTCGACAGATTCTTATGAGCAATATTAACCCTGTCAACCAATAAACTGGATAAATTAGTTAGTCAATTCAATTGAAGAATACAATAGGAATGTTAGATAGCTCATGACCATAGATCGTTTTTATTACATTGATATCATAAAAATCTGTTTTTCCCTTGTTCAGAGTTCACTATTTATTTTTCTTTATTTTAATTAATTTAGAATCAAATATTTCTAAGTTTAATTCTTGTTTAGATAATTAGGATAGTCTAATTTAGTTAATAGTTAATCATAAGTCCTCGAGGATTCGACATCTGACTTTTTGTCACTTTATTACTTGATGACCGCGTATACTTGCATGTGCGTTTGGTCGCAACAAGTTTTTGGCGTCGTTGCCAGGGACTTAGAAATTAGCTGTTTTCTAGATTAGACTTTTAATTTTATCCTTTTTTGTATATATTTTTATTTTTATAAGTATTTGATAATTTTCTCTTAGTGTGTTTATATTTCTCTCAGCATGATATATGGGGATGAAATATACGGAGGTAAGGCTATTGATGAAGACGCTTGGTTGACGGAAGACTTCTATGGCTCGTATTTTTGGTCTTGTCATGGCCTGACTTCTTGGAGATCTGAATTTGAATATGGGAGTAAGGGTTGGTATTGAGACGGATATTCTCGATTAGGCAAATATACGGAACGACGTAGTCTTCTAACAACGTTGGTGAATGACTGGTCTAAAGAGATAGTTGATCGTGCACAAGAAATTGACAGGTTTGGCTTGGATGTGCGCAACTTAGATGGAGATTTGAGTGCAAAGGTTGATGCGTGTAACGCCCAACAATTTAATGATGAGTTGTGTGACGCTGAAAAAAATCTTCTAAACCAAATTGAGGAGCTAAAACGAGAATACCAATCATTAGACCATATATTTCTTGAGGATGTCAATGTTGGGAAGAGTGTTCTAGAGTCATACGATGGAGTAGATAATGTTATATTTGAAGACATTAGTGCATGTAAATATGAGAATGTAAATAGTAATACAATTCCAAAGTTGGGGCATGTTGGTCCTCATCATAAACATTTTTCGACATTGTGTTTGGATGATGACATGTAAATCGAGTCATATGAACCTTTGGAGGAGTCAATGGAAGAGGAACAAGCTGCTTACATTCTTGGATTTGTCGTGCTAGAGAGAAAAACTTACATTTCTCATATAAAGGCCCAAAAGTGTAGAGTGAAAATTTTATTTCTTAGCCTAGTTATTTTTATAGCCCCACCACTGGAGCATAGTCGCAGACTGGATGCCATGTTAGGGTTACAATTCATAAGTTCGAGGTGGAGGAAAAAGTAGTTCACATCGTGCTACGACGTTAAATTAGGCGCTTGTTGGGAGGCAACCCAACTTTAGTATTTTTTTTTTGTTTATTTTGTTTTTATTATATTATTTTTGTAGTATTTTTTTTTTTGTAGGATTACGAGCATAAGAATAAAAGGCCATAAGATGCGCAAAAGCAAGCTAGATGATTGGAACTAGTGTGAGGTACCCACACAAAGTACTATCCTTGGGAGAAGTCTAAGTACCCCATGAGTTGCTATTGCTTCGGTCTTTGGCTTTTCAGGGAGTTTCTTGTCAATCCTTGTTATTTTTACTTTATTTGTGCATTGGGGACACTGCACCCTTTTAAGTGTGGGGTGGAAGACTCTCTGTGCTTTGTATAGTATTATAATAGTACATTGTTAATTTCTTATCTTTTTATTGTTAATTAGCTTTTTATTTTTAATTGCATAGTTAGCAGAATTAATGGTGTAGTATAGTAATAGTAGTTTTAGTAGCTTAATTTAAAAAATAAAAAAGAAAAAAAAATAGAAAAATAAAAAAAAAGTTTTTTAAAAAATCTGGACTTTTCCCGACGATGGATCTCCTAGGCAGTTTTCTCGAGGGATTAAAGTCTAAAAAAATGAGAAATAAAAAAATCACAAAAACATGTCTTTTAGCTTTCTTTAGATAGTAATAATCCCCATGGTTTTTCTTTGTGTCTCAGTTCTTTTCCATGGGATGTAACTTGAACCAGGTAGTAGTATTTTTATTTTTATTTTTAGAGTAGATTAGTATTTAAGAAATAAATGGAGGAAGAAAGATGAAATTCCTAGGTGCCTTTGACTTGTTTGATAGTAACATATTTAGGATTTGGCATGTGTAGTATCTCTCAATTGTCACGACCCGAATTTCTCATTGCCGGGACCGTGATAGCGCCAAACATCGCACTCGCTAGGCAAGCCAACGTTAGAGTTATAATCACCTTATTCCTTTACATTTTCGTAGTTAAGATTAACAAAAGCTAATTCAAATAGAAGTAAAAGCGGAAGTGCATATTTAACTGATTATCTATACGCTATTAACAACTCCAAAACTGTTACCACCCAGAAACTGGTATCACAATCCACAAACATTCTATGAATTACTACAAATACTGGTCTGAAAGAAAAGTACATCTGTCTCCAAAGAAAATAAAATAGAAAAGTAGAACATAGGAAGGGGACCCCAGGGCCTGCGGACGCCTGCAGGACTACCTTGGGTCTCCTGATGAGTGCCTGCACCCGATCTCTCGATCAGCTACAACCAGCTCCAAAATCTGCACAGAAAGTGTAGAGTACAATATCAGTACAACCGACCCCATGTACTGGTAAGTGCCGAGCCTAACCTCGACGAGGTAGTGACGAGGCTACGACGGGGCATATACAATATAACCTGCAACAGTATATAATAAAGCAAAAAGGGAATACGGAACGAAATGGAACAATAAGTAGCAGCAAATAAATACGGAACTCAAATAATTTGCCAGTGCTCAGCTATAACCAATCCTTAAGAGAGTTACAATACCATGGAATAAAATCCCAACAGAGGAAGAATACATAAACAACAAAAATGATGCGGCGCGCATCCAGATCCCACCATATAACAAGTAACAATATGAACATTCACCCTTATTACTCCTTGTTGCGGCGTATAACCCGATCCCACCAGTCCACCCTTATTACTCCTTAATATATCACCCTTATATCTCCTGTTGCGATGCGCATCCCGATACCATATGTCTACCCTTATTACTCCTTATTGCGGCATGCAACCCGATCCCACCAGACAATCACATTGCACCCTTATTCCTCCTGTTGCGGCGTGCAACCCAATCCCACCATATCAGTACCAATCACAAAATAAGAACAAGAATTTCACAATTTAGCTCAAAACCCTCCACAACATTTATACCTCAAACCAAAACAACGGGAAATCTATACCATTATGAAACTTCATCAGTTAAATACTACACAGTGAGACCAACCAAAGTGTACCATGAAGCACCAATAAACCAACTTAAACCAACGATGTAATATAATGAAACTAAGGAACAATTGATACCTTCAATAGAGGAAACAATATTCAACAAGAAGCAATTAGACATGGTAACATTAATAAGCATGTAGCAGTTAAGAAAGGAAAGCAATATATTAAGAATAAGGAAGGGAACAGGCTAAGCAGATAATTTGGCGGCGCATAGGTACTCGTCACCACACCTATATGCCACACACATGGAATTTCACATAGCAATTAAGTCGGGGATCCCTAATCCCTCAAGTCAAAGTTAGACCAAACACTTAGCTCAAGCCAACGAGTAATTCAAAGCTCAATTACCGCTTTACCTCTCGATTCCACCTCCAATCCACTCGTATCTCGTCATTATTAACTTAATGACATTATCTATTGCTAAAGAAATCAATTCTAATGCATAATTATTGATTCCCCAACATCTTCCCAAAAAGTCAAAAACCGACCCCGGGCCCGCTTGGTCAAAATCTGAAATTCGATCCAAAACCCGATTATCCATTCACCCCCGAGCCCAGATATACAATTGGTTTCGGAATCCGAACTCAATTTGATGTCTAAATCCCCAAATTTCGAAATCCCTAAGTTCTACCCAAAAACACCCAATTCCACCATGAAATAGCCTTTGGAAGATCGCCTCTTGAAGTTTAGGTTTTTAAAAATGGGAGAATGAATGAAAAATCCCGTCTAAGTCCAAGGTTATCAGCTGCAGATGTCGAATTTGTGACCTGAGCTTCACATCACAATTGCGAAGGGGCTATCGCAATTGCGAAGCCTCCACAATTTCGGCTGCCTTCGCAAATGCGAGGAAAGTGTTGCAATTGCGATCATTGACCTCGCAAATGCGTACAAAAGATCGTATTTGCGATCCATACCCCTCCCAGACTCTCTTCGCATTTGCGAGCTCTGCTGGCCTAGCCTTCTAATCGCAATTACGATGAGGCTCACAAATGCGGACCTTGCAGGGCTCGCAATTGCGATGCCTGATCTCGCAATTACGAGATGAGGGGCCTGCAACAAGCTGAAGCATACCAACAATATCCTCTAAGTTCCAAATCACTCTGTGTCCTATTCAAAACTCACCCGAGCCCTCGGGGCTCCAAACCAAATATGCACACAAGTCTTAAAATAACATACGTACTTGCTCGTGCGATCAAATCGCCAAAATAACATCCAAAACTACGGATTTAACACCAAAACACATGAAAATTTCAAGATAGTTTCAAAACTTCCAACTTTTCAACCAAAGGTCTGAATCACGTCAAATCAATTTCGTTTTTCATCAAATTTCACAAAGAAGGTTTAAATATCATATTGGACCATTACCGGGCTCCAAAACAAAAATACGGGCCCGATACCAACGAGATCACTCATTATTCAATTTCTCAAAACCTTTGAAATTCCAGTTTAACAATTTTTATCAAAAATTCATTTCTCGGACTTGGGACCTCAGAATTCGATCCCGGGCATACGCCCGGGTCCCAAATTTTACTACGGACCCTCCGGGACCGTCAAAACACGGGTCCAAATCTGGGTCCATTTACTCAAAATGTTGAGCGAAGTCAACTAAAATCAACTTTTAAAGGCAAAAATTATTATTCTCTCGAATTTACACATAAAGGCTTTCTGGAATCGCGCCCGGACTGCATACCAAATCGAGGAGAGATGAAATGAGGTTTTAAGTCCTCGGAACACGAATTCGAGTTCTAAAACAGAAGATGACCTTTTGGGTCATCACATTCTCCACCTCTAAAATAACTGTTCGTCCTCGAACGGACATAGAAAAGTACTTGAGTCGGTGAAAAATGGGGATATCTGCTTCGCTTATTGGACTCGGACTCCCAGGTATCTGCCTTAATAGGTTGACCTCTCCACTGCACGCGAACCGAAGGATAACTCTTCGATCTCAACTGACGAACCTGCCGGTTTAGAATAGCTACCGGCTCCTCCTTGCGGGTCAAATCCTTGGCCAAGTGGACAGTGCTGAAGTCTAACACGTGGGATGGATCGCCGTGATACTTCCGAAGCGTGGACACATGAAACACTGGATGCACTGCTGTTAAACCTAGTGGCAGCGCAAGCTCGTAAGCCATCTCACCCACTCGATCAACGATCTCAAAAGGCCCGATAAACCTAGGGCTTAAATTTCCCTTCTTCCCAAACCGCATCACACCCTTCATGGGTGACACCCGAAGCAACACTCTCTCTCCGACCATGAATGCCACATCACGAACCTTACCGTCGGCATAACTCTTTTGCCTGGACTGAGCTGTACGAAGTCTATCCTGAATGATCTTAACATTATCCAAGGCATCCTGTACTAAATCTGTACCCAATAATCGAGCCTCCCCCGGCTCAAACCACCCAACCGGCGATCGACACTGTCTACCATACAACGCCTCATAGGGAGCCATTTGGATGCTCGACTGATAACTGTTGTTGTAGGAAAACTCCGTTAACGGCAAGAACTGATCCCAAGAACCTCCAAAGTCAATAACACAGGCGCGAAGCATATACTCTAAAATCTGAATAGTACGCTCGAACTCTCTGTCCGTCTGAGGATGAAATGCTGTTCTCAACTCGACCCGCGTACCCAACTCACACTTTACTGCCCTCCGAAAATGCGAGGTAAACTGCGTACTTCGATAAAAAATGATAGACACAGGCACACCATGAAGACGAACGATCTCATGGATATAAATCTCTGCCAACCGCTACGAAGAATAAGAAACTGCCACATGAATGAAATGTGCTGACTTAGTCAGTCTATCCACAATAACCCAAACTGCATCGAACTTCCTTTGAGTCCGTGGGAGTCTAACAACGAAATCCATAGTGATACACTCACACTTTCACTCAGGAATCTCAATCTTCTGAAGCAAACCACCAGGTCTCTAATGCTCGTACTTCACCTGCTGACAATTCACACACCAAGCTACATATGCAACAATATCCTTCTTCATCCTCCTCCACCAATAATGCTGCCGCAATTCCTGATACATCTTAGCGGCGCCTAGATGAATAGAATACTGGGAACAATGGGCCTCATTCAGAATTGACTCATGAAGTCCATCCACATTAGGCACACAAATACGACCCTGCATCCTCAAAACTCCATCATCTCCAACTGTAACCTGCTTGGCATCATCGTGCCGCACTATGTCCCTAAGGACAAGCAAATGAGGGTCATCATACTGCCGCTCCCTGATACACTCAAACAAGAAAGACCGAGCGATTGTGCAAGCTAAAACATGACTGGGCTCAGAAACATCCAACCTCACAAATTGATTGGCCAAAGCCTGAACATCTAATGCAAGCGGTCTCTCACCGACTGGAATATACGCAAGGCTACCCATACTGGCTGAGTTCCCATTCAAAGCATCGGCCACCACATTGGCCTTCCCGGGGTGATACAAGATGGTGATATCATAGTCTTTCAATAGCTCCAACCACATTCTATGCCTCAAATTGAGATCCTTTTGCTTGAACAAGTACTGAAAACTCTCATGATCCATGAACACCTCACACGACATGCCATATAAATAATGCCTCCAAATCTTCAGCACGTGAACAATGGCTGCTAGCTCCAAGTCATGAACTGGATAATTATTCTTGTGAATCTTCAATTGTCGTGAAGCATATACAATAAACTTGACATTGTGCATCAACACCGCACCAAGTCCAATAAGATATGCGTCACAATATACTGTACATGGCTCTGAACTTGTGGGCAACACCAACACCGGTGCCGTAGTCAAAGCTGTCTTGAGCTTCTGAAAGCTCGCCTCAGACTCGTCCGACCATCTGAATGGGGCACCCTTCTGGATTAACTTGGTCATCGGGGCTGCTATAGATGAAAACCCCCTACAAACTGATGGTAATAGCCCGCCAAACCCAAGAAACTCCTAATCTCTGTAGCTGATGTGGGTCTAGTCCAGTCCTTGACTGCCTCAATCTTCATAGGATCCACCTGAATACCCTCTGCTGATACAATGTGACCCAAGAAAGCAACTGAACTCAACCAAAACTCACATTTAGAAAACTTAGCATATAACTAACTGTCTCTCAGAGTCTGAAGAACGATCCGAAGATGCTGCTCATGCTCTTCTCGGCTACGAGAGTAGATCAAGATATCATCAATGAAAATAATCACGAAGGAATCCAGATAGGGCTTGAACACCCAGTTCATCAAATCCATAAATGTTGTTGGGGAATCTGTCAAGCCAAATGACATCACTAGGAATCCATAATTCCCATATCGAGTCCGAAAAGCTGTCTTAAGGACATCAGATGCCCTAATCCTTAACTGATGGTAGCGAGATCTTAAATCAATCTTCGAAAACACTTTGGCACCCTGAAGCTGATCAAATAAATCATCAATCCTCGGTAATGGATACTTGTTCTTGATGGTGACCTTGTTCAACTGCCGATAGTCTATGCACCTCCTCATCGACCCATCCTTCTTCTTTACAAACAACACCGACGCACCCCAGGGCGAGACACTAGGTCTAATAAAACTCTTATCAAGCAAATCTTGCAACTTCTCCTTCAATTCTTTCAACTCTGGCGGGGCCATACGGTACATTGAGATATAAATAGGCTGAGTGCCAGGAGCCAAATCAATGCAAAAGTCGATATCACCGTCAGGTGGCATCCCCGACAAGTCTAACGGAAAAACCCCTAGGAACTCCCGAACAACTGGTACAGAATCCGTGGATGGAACCTCACACTAGAATCACGATCATAAGGCAAATAATATAAACACTCCTTCTCGACCTTACACCGAGTCTTCATATAAGAGATAACTATGCTGGTAGAATAACCAGAAGTCCCTCTTCACTCCAATCGAGGCAACCCCGACAAGTCTAAGGTCACGGTTTTAGCGTGACAATACAATATAGAATGATAAGGTGACAGCCAATCCATCCCCAAAATGACATCGAAATCAACCGTATCGAGAAGTAGGAGATCTACACTAGTCTCAAGACCCCCAATAATAACCACACACGAGCGATAGACACGATCTACAATAATAGAATCCCTCACCGTTGTGGACACATATACGTGAGCAATCAAAGAATCACGAGGTACAACCAAATATGAAGCAAAATAAGAAGACACATAGGAGTATGTAGACCCAGGACCAAATAGAACTGAAACATCTCTACTGAAAACCAAAATAGTACCTGTGATAACAGCATCAGAGGTGTCAGCCTCAGGCCTGGCTGGGAAAGCATAACATCGGCGCTGGGCCCCACCACTTTGAACCATATCCCTGGGACGGCCTCCTGCTGGCTGGCCTCCACCTCTAACGTCCTGACCTCCACCTCTAGCGGGCTGACCCCTACCTCTAGCTCCATCCTGAGCTCGAGAAGCATCACCAGCAGTGGAGCCTCAGGTGGAGTTTGATGAGGAGGTTCTAGCTTCGACTGTACCTGTTGGACCAGCTCTGGTTCCAGAGCAGTTCATGCCACCCTAGTGCTTCAAGATGCTCTAGTCCGTTTGATGGGCCTTATGGAGAGTGTGGCCCAGGCCGGTACATTTCTTATGGAACCAACCTCCTCCCCCTGGGCAGGTGGTGTTGGAATCATGGCACGAGAACCCTGCTACTATGGTTGAACACCCACCAATCTCAGACAGGTCCTCTGGATATACCCATACTCACCACACTCGAAACAACCATCCTGATACTGCGGCTGACCTTGACGAGCCGACTGACCGCGATAATAACTCTGAAAAGGAGGTGCTCTGATAGGAGCTGGCGGTGCAGTATACTGGCTGCCCTGAAGGATGTACATAAGGACCACGACCCCCTGAATATCCTTGGGATGTCTGAAGTGCTGAATGAAACGACCTGAGAGGATGGCCCCTACCAAAAGTACCCCAGCTCTAGTGAGGCCCCACTAAATCCACCGGAGTGACACGGCCTCTTTTCAGACCCCTGACCACTCCCCTGTGATAGAACCATCTCAATTCGTCTGGCCACATTGGCTGCATCCTGAAAAGAAATCTCACTCCCTGACTCCTTAGCCATCTGCAATCTGATAGGCTGAGCAAATCCCTCAATAAACCTCCTCACCCTCTCTCTCTCTCTCGGTAGGAAGTATAAGAAGAGCATGATGGGCCAAATCAACAAATCTGGTCTGGTACTGAGTGACGGTCATAGAACCCTGCTGAAGGTGCTCAAACTGCCTCTGATAGTCCTGAGTGATAGGAAGATACTTCTCCAAGAATAACTGCAAGAACTGGTCCCAAGTGAGAGCTGGCGACCCAGATGGTCTGGCCAAACAATAATCCCTCTACCTTTTCTTGGCGGAACCTGATAGACGAAAGGCAACAAAGTCGACCCCATTGGTCTCCACTATCCCCATGTTCCGTAATACCTCGTGAAACTGTCCAAATAGTCTTGGGGATCCTCTGAATATGTACCGCCATAGGTAGTGGTGAAGATCTTGATAAACCTATCCAATCTCCATAATGCCTCATAAGCCATAGCTGATTCATCACCAGTCTGTGTTACAACACCGGGCGAAACTACCCCAACTGGCTGAGCTGCTGGAGTCCGAAACTGAGGAGCCATCTGCTCCGGGGTGTGAGTAGCGGGAGTCTGTTCTCCTCCCCAGCCCGAGAGATGGTTAGTGCTATACGGAATGTTTTGACCTGAGTAACACTCTCTATACTAGACGGACAAAGCATCCTGAAGTATCGGGGTAGCGATGAATCCCTCCGAAACCTGAGCTGGCCCTGCTGGAACGGTCTGGGCCGGAGCCTCCTCATCAAACTCTACCTGAGGCTCCATCGTTGGTGCTGCTACTCGAGTTCTGGGCTGAGCCCTGCCCCTGCCTCGGCCTCTAGCACGTCCTCGGCCTCGACCTCTGCCCCTCGTAGAAGTTGCCACTGGGGTATCGGGTTGCTGATCAGCTGATGCAACGGTACGCGTTCTCTCCATCTGCGAAACAGAGTAGAGAGTTCAATTAGCATTGAGAGATCAAATCGCATGACATAGAAGAATAGAAGTGAAATTTTTCCTAACCCTGTAGCCTCTAGGGATAAGCACAGACGTCTCCGTACAGATCCCTCAGACTCTACTAAGCTTATTCGTGAATTGTGAGACCTAGGAAACTTAGTGCTCTGATACCAACTTGTCACGACCCGAATTTTCCACCGTCGGGACCGTGATGGTGCCTAACATTGCACTCGCTTGGCAAGCCAACGTTAGAGTTATAATAACCTTTTTCCTTTACATGTTCATAGTTAAGATTAACAAAAGCTAATTCAAACAGAAGTAAAAGCGGAAGTACATATTTAACTGATTATCTATAAGCTATTAACAACCCCAAAACTATTACCACCCAGAAATTGGTGTCACAATCCACGAATGTTCTACAAATTAATACACATACTGATCTGAAAGAAAAGTACATCTGTCTCGAAAGAAAATAAAATAGAAAAGTAGAACGTAGGAAGGGGACGCTAGGGCCTGCGGACGCCTGCAGGACTACCTTGGCTCTCCTAATGAGTGCTTGCACCCGATCATCCACAACCAGCTTCAAAATTTGCACACAAAGTGCAGAGTGCACTATCAGTACAACCGACCCCATGTACTGGTAAGTGCCGAGCCTAACCTCGACGAGGTAGTGACGAGGGTCCGGTGGTGCATATACAATATAACCTGCAACAATATATAATAAAGCAAAAAGGGAATACAGAACGAAATGAAACAGTAAGTTGTAGCACATAAATACCGAACCCAAATAATTTGCCAGTGCTCAGCTATAACCAATCCATAAGAGAGTTACAATACCACAGAATAAAATCACAACAGAGGAAGAATACATAAACAACAAAAATGATGCGGCGCGCATCCAGATCCCACCATATAACAAGTAACAATATGAACATTCACCCTTATTACTACTTGTTGCAGCGTGCAACCCGATTCCACCAGTCCACCCTTATTACTCCTCGATATATCACCCTTATTCCTCCTGTTGAGGCGCGCAACCCGATCCCAACTGTCCACCCTTATTACTCCTTATGCGGCGTGCAACCCGATCCTACTAGACAATCACATTTCACCCTTACTCCTCCTATTGCGGCGTGCAACCCGATCCCACTATATCAGTACCAATCACAAAATAAGAACAAACGTTTCACCATTTAGCTCAAAACCCTCCACAAAATTTATACCTCAAACCAAAAAAACGGTAAATCTATACCAGTATGAAACTTCATCAGTTAAATACTACATAGCCAGACTAACCAAAGTGTACCATGAAGCACCAATAAACCAACTTAAACCAACGATGTAATATAATGAAACTAAGGAAAAATTAATACCTTCAATACTCGTCACCACACCTATACACCACACACATGGAATTTCACATAGAAATTAAGTCGGGGATACCTAATCCCTCAAGTCAAAGTTAGACCAAACACTTACCTCAAGCCAACGGGTAATTCAAAGCTCAATTACCGCTTTACCTCTCGATTCCACCTCCAATCCACTCGTATCTAGTCATAATTAAATTAATAACATTAATTATTGCTAAAAATAAATTCTAAAGCATACTTATTGATTCCCTTTCATTTTACCCAAAAAGTAAAAAATCGACCCCAGGGTTGCTTGGTCAAGACTCGAAATTCAGACCAAAACCCGATTACCCATTCACCCCCGATCCCGGATATACAATTGGTTTCAGAATCCGACCTTAATTTGAGGTCTAAATTCCCAAATTTTGAAATCCCTAAGTTCTACCCAAAAACATCAAATTCCACCATGAAAAACCTAGATTCTAGGATGAAATCTTGTGAAAAGAAGTAAAAGATTGAAAGAGATGAGTTAAGAATCATTTACCTATGATTTGGGGAAGAACTAGCCTTTGGAAAATTGCCTCTTGAAGTTTAGATTTTGAAAAAAGGGAGAATGAATGCAAAATCCCGTCTAAGTCCAAGGTTATCAGCTGCAAATGTCGCATTTGCGACCTGAGCTTCGCAAATGCGAAGCTCACAATTGCGAAGGGGCTATCACAATTGCAAAGCCTTCACAATTCCTGTTGCCTTCGCAAATGTGAGGAAAGTGTCGCAATTATGATCACTGACCTCGCAAATGCGGACAAAAGATCGCATTTGCGATCCATACCCCTCCCAGACTCTCTACGCATTTGCGAAGGTTTGTTCGTATTTGCAAATTATGCTGGCCCAACCTTCTAATCGCAATTGCGATGAAAGGCTCGCAAATGCGGGCCCTGCATGGCTCGCAATTGCGATGCCTGCGAGATCAGGGGCCTGCAACAAGCTGAAGCATACCAACAATATCCTCTAAGTTCCAAATCACTCCGTGGCCTATCCAAAACTCACCCGAGCCCTAGGGGATCCAAACCAAACATACACACAAGTCTTAAAACATCATAAGAACTTGCTCGTGCGATCAAATCGCCAAAATAAAATCTAAAACTACGGATTTAACACCTAAACACATGAAATTTTCAAGATAGTTTCAAAATTTCCAACTTTTCAACCAAAGGTTCGAATCACGTCAAATCAATTCCATTTTTCACCAAATTTCATATATAAGGTTTAAATATCATATCGGACTTGTACCGGGATCCGGAACCAAAATACGGACCCAATACCAATGAGATCACACATTAATCAATTTCTCAAAACCTTTGAAATTATTGTTTAACAATTTTTATCAGAAATTCATTTCTCGGACTTGGGACCTAGGAATTCGATCACAGGCATACGCCCGGGTCCCATATTTTACTACGGACCCTCCGAGACCGTAAAAATACGGGTCCGGGTCCGGATCCATTTACTCAAAGTGTTGACTGAAGTCAACTAAAATCAACTTTTAAAAGCAAAAATTATTATTTTCTCGAATTTCCACACAAAGACTTTCCGAAATTGCGCCCGGACTGCGTCCGCAAATCGAGGAGAGATAAGATGTGGTTTTTAAGGCCTCGGAACATGGATTCAATATCTAAAACAGAAGATGACATTTTGGGTCATCATATGAATTGGATACCATGTTATTGACGCCTATGTCTCATTCTCCTGACTATTGTTCACTTTGTGCTTAATGCTTAATATGTGCGGCTCCGTGAATACTTGCATTATTTGAGAGTTCGAATGGGACCGTCCATAGTGAATCATGTGCCATGTGTGGTGAGGTTGTTGTATAGTCCATGTTTTTGTGATTGTACCTAGAAATTGCCCGGTATGTGAGTGTAAGCGAAATTTTAGGTGATGCCCGGTGTGAAAAATAATTTTAGGCTTTCTTTGATATTTTTTGAGCTTTATTACTTACTATGACTAAAATTTATCCCTAGTCATACCTTTTGATCCTATAGACTTTTATTTGGCACCTACATTACAAGCTTATAACCCTTTTGTTCTAAATTGACATTGTTTTGATCCTTTTACCTCTTAAAGCACTTTAATTGTGAAATGAGCGCTACAAGAAGTAATAAGGGACTAAGTGTGAGGTGGATTTTGAGTGGAACTAATAAAAGGATGAAAGTTGCACTTGTTTTGTAAAAGAATATACCACTAGCAAAAATTGTAGAAAAAGAGAAAATTGTTATTGAAAGAAAAAAAATGCTGAAAAAAATATGTACATGAATAAAATGAGATCTTATCTTTGCTAGTGAGTGTGATTTAAGGTAGTGCTTAAATAAAGAGGGAACGTAGGAGGTGATATTCTTTGTGAAATTGAAATGATGTTGAGGAATTTGCGCTTAAGTTATCATGTGATGTGTTAAAATGCTTAAGAGGTTGAGTCAGTATTCCTAAAATATGTTCTACCCGTCCCTTAGCCTACATTAAAATCATGAAAAAGTCCTAATTGATTTTAGATTAAGCGAGCCTACATTAGTAGAGATTTACATTATGGGAAAGCCTATGGTACCAATTGCATGCATGTGACTTCTTTGTGAGAGTGAGCGATTTTCTTTGATATATGTGAGTCCTTAAAATGTATTTGATCATGATATTCGAATGTGTAGATTCAACTCACTCTCCTTGATTTTTTTGTAAGGACACATGGTGTCACGAGGGATAGGTTACGCTATTAGACTTCTCTATGATGTTGGGTGTTCAAGCCATGAGTGCATTGTGACATTGAGTCAGGTTTTGAGGCTAAGATTACTAAAAGCATGGTTCTTTTGTTTTGAATGTTTTTGAAATATGGCATAAGTTAAAGGAAAGTGTATGGGATTTCACATGCTAAGGTTTAATTGTTGCTATCAACTAGGGTCATTGGTGTACTGTGCTTCAAATGTGGTAAATATAAATTGTTGGTTGACTCGAGGATGAGCAACGTTTGAGTGTGGGGTAGTGATGTCTAGATATAATTATATATTTTTAGTGCATTACTTACCTTACATTTTAGTATTTTAATGCTAAATTGTACTATGTTTGTGCTTAATTGAGTTTATTTTCTGTGTAGATGCTTTGCAGATAAAATTGAAAGCAAAGTAGAGATTTTATGTGCATTTTATACTTTATGATTATTTAATTATTGTAAAGTTTAATATTACAAAAGAAGACAAAAAAAATAATTACAATGAAATGAAAAGTTAGGTAAAAGAATGAGAAACGAAGCAGATTGAAAAGTTAGGCAGCATTGAAAGAACGCCCAAGCAGATGTGAAATCTTTCTGGTTTTAGTGCCAGGGCCAGCACTAGGCGCTGCCCTGGACGCTGGGTGCGGGGGTTTTCTTACTTCTTTCGGGACAAGATTATTTCGGTCCTACACGGTCCCAACTCGTATAAAGGGGTCCTAAACCTATTTTGGAAGTGGAGGACATTTTTTAGAGTAACTTTTGATCAAAGGAGGATGCTTTTGAGAGGAAAACACAAGCACAGAACCGCCGTGGAGGCCAGAATTCATCAAGTTCCATCTTTCTTCCAAAAACTTAGTAATTTTTATGTTTCTTTGTATGATTTGTTATTTTGCTACCATGTCTATGTGGAGCTAAACTTCACGTTCGATGGTTGTGGTTCTTTCATGACTATTGTTATTCAGATATTTGATTTTGATTTCTTAGTTTATCATATTGGTTTATTTATTTAGTCATGCGCTTAATTATTTGATTGACTAATCACCAATTGAATACTATCTACGAATCTAGAGTTGAACTCGAAAGGGAAAATTCTAGATTGCATATAGGATTGAGTAGAGAAAGTTCTTGAGTCCGGGCATCGGGGAATGGATTCGCGATTAGGATAAACATATACCTAATTGCCTTGCTTGGTTGATGTACATGAATTATAAATGTGTTCTTGTTGATTCTAACTCCATAGACATATAGGCGTTAGGTTAGATTGAATAGGCAAGTAAGAATTTGACAGTTTCTTATGAGCAATATTAACCCTGTCAACCAATAAACTAGATAAATTAGCTAGTAAATTCAATTGAAGAATACAATAGGAATGTTAGATAGCCCATGACCCTAGATCATTTTCATTACATTGATATCATAAAAATTCTGGTTTTCCCTTGTTCAGAGTTCACTATTTATTTTTCTTTATTTTAATTAGTTTACAATCAAATATTTCTAAGTTTAATTCTTGTTTACATAATTAGGATAATCTAATTTAGTTAATAGTTAATCAAAAGTCCTCGTGAGTTTGACATTCGACTTTTAGTCACTTTATTACTTGACGACAGCGTATACTTGCGTGTGCGTTTGGCCAAAACAGTGGCCATGCCTTCAGGTGGTGGAGAATCAGCAGTTATAGAGGATGAGAGCTTCCCCACTGTGGACGAGATCGTACCTCGTAACCCTTCTTCGAGGTCCGACTTCTCTTAGGAACCCACCCATGAACCGGACCCTCTGAAATCTGAGATGGAGGCGAAGCACCTTGTCACCCTAAGGACCAAATATGGCATTCCTGCCCACATTAACCTGGTTCCGGCTGAAGATGACATAGTTCAAGTTCACCGGCCTGGGTATTGTGCGTTTCACGCTTACCCATTCCAGATAGGTTATTCACTTCCTCTTCCTCCATTGGCGGAGGAGTTCTACCGCTACTACAGCATCTGCCCGGCACAATTTTCTCCCTACCTTTACAAGGTTTTCCTTATGTTGGCGAAGTTTGCAGAGCTGGCCGGCTGCGAAGTCTCTATCCTCCATCTACTACATCTCTTCGGATCGAGCTTCCATAGGGGCACGATAATTCACCTCCGCCACCGTGGAACCAAAGGGTTGGTGGCGGGGATGGATGATAGGAAAACTGTCAGTTTTGGGCCCATTATTTCTTCATCAAACCGAGCACGTGGTGGAGAACCCTAGTGAAATTCCTGAACAATGGAATTTTTCTCGTAAGTGTCATTATTTGGAGTACGTTCTTTCCCTTCTCTTCTTATTGTTTTCGTTTGATGCCAGGTCGGATAACTTCTAAGAAGGCGAAGGCTCCTGTCCGCGCATTTCGCCAGGCGGTTGCTTCGGCTGGGATCCAGTTTGTGTTGGCCGAGTCTGTGCGAAATACTTCTTCCCAGACTCCGATATTAAGAGAACCTTGTCTTCAGATGGCCATTCCATCAGCAGAGGTCCCGACCTGCCTGGTATTTCATTTAGTGGACGAGTCTTCCCCCGGCAAAGAGGAAACACCGCCATTGAAAAGGCGATGAGTAGAGGCCGTGGACACGCCTGAGCGGGCAATAATTATGGACGTGGAAGCGGCATGCCCTTCAACTGCGGGGACAACTCCCCCACCAGAGGTTGTCACAAAAGATAGGCCATTGGAGACGACAGAGGCTGCTGCGGAAAGGGAAACACCAGGGGCAGCCAAGGTTGGCTCTTCGTATGCTGGTTGCAGAGGAAAAATGGTCGATGTGGATGATGACGGGTCTGGTTCTGATATTGACCCTAAGGAGGTTCAGACTTTCGAGGAGAGATTTACTCGAGGAGGTGAGGACCGAGGGATCCACTCAAAATATTGTCATCCCTGTGGATTTCAACTTGTTGGTAAACTCGGAGCGTGTGGTTCCGGCTTTGGCCCCCCTATGCGCGGACTCCGAGAACAGGACCTTGTAGACGTTGAAGGATGCAGACCTTTCATTAGGCATTTCTAGGATGGCCCTGTGAGTAGGTTCTCTCTTAGCTTTTTAATTTCTTCTTTCCTTTACGTTATTTGACTTTGCTGACCCTTCTTCGTCTGTTTATCAGACTCTCATCCTGGAGATTGAGAGCGCCCTTCGGGAGGAGAAGATGATGGCTATCTATAAGAAGAAGGAGCCAAAATACAGAGAGTACTGTACCAAACACCGGGCCTTGGTCCGCATGCTTGATGAGGACGCTTTGTTCCCAACTCTCTGTGACGAGTTGAGACAGAAAAATGAGGAGTTGAAGGAGAAGGATGATGAGCTGTGAGGGTTATCGATAGAAGCAACGAGCTTGAAGAAACGTTAAGGACCAAAAATGATGAGCTCGAGGTGAGCAAGGGGGTCATGGCCGAGTGCGTCGACCTCCAAGCTCAGGTGACATCCTTACGGGCCGAGCTTGAGCAGAGCAAAACTAGAGCTAACAGCTTAAGGGATGAGTTGGCTACCAAAGCTACAAAGTTGGAGCGAATTGGGAGAGCTAGAACAGCTGCGGTGGCGGAGGCGGCACTAGTGGGAACCCTCCACGTCCTCATATCGGACCGGGATAGTGAAGTAGAGACTTCTTCTCTTAAAGAGGCAAGGCTCGAAGAGCGGATATGTGGACTGGAAGGAGAAGTCCGGGATTTGAAAGAGCAGATAGACATCCTCAAGGCCGAGAAACCGCAGCTGCGGGCTCATTCGTCTACCTCTTATGCTTCCACTTATCCCATATGTGAAGTGGGTCCATGCTGAGGCTCATCTTAACATATAAAGGGGTTTGATGGCAGCTGAAAAAGCCGTTAAGGCAGAGTTTGAGGATGCTCGTGTTATGGTATGTACAGCTCGTGCCGCTTGCAACTATCCCCTGTTGCGCCCGCCCTTTTTCCTCGCGGAATCGGGGTTTCGACATGTTTTGGGACATCTCGTTTACTTTTGGGAAAAGGTTATGGAAATTGAAGAGTCGCCATCTAATAGATTTAAGGTGCGTTAGGGCACCTAATGCAAGTAACTCATATAAATCGATTTGCCTTACCAGAGATTGGGTAAGGGCTTGAAATTACCTTGAGGGGAAGGTTTTAGGAACCCCTCGAGGTCCACAACATTGGGTCCCGTCCAAACTCATTTTTGGTGAATTAATCGTTAAGCAAGTAAACAATTTAAGCACATAGAGATTATTAAAAACAAGAATAAGGGAGTTCCTAGGTTTATTAGCCTATAGGACCACATCTGCACAATACTCGGTAAACCTTCCTCAACTAGAGGGGCTACACGTGGCATTAGCGCACATGTCATCATATCCTTTACTACCCAATTACCCCCCCTTAATTATCATCTAAGTGTTCTAATAGCATCAAATACGTACCATATGCGTGCATTACCCGNTTCCTTATGGCCCTGGAGGTGTTTAGGACCTCTAATTTAGGCAGTTCGATACTTTCTTGAGGTGCTTAAAGGAGAAAATCTAAGCGACAAGCAAGAACAAATAGGACATTCACATAAGGAACAATTAAAGGCTCACTTTTACCTCCTCAAGTATGCAGAAAATAACACGTCTCAAACAACAGGATTTCAGACATTTCAGTCCTAAAGCAGGATATCTAAGTGAGCATGAAAACAGACAGTATGCGATATCTATTAAAGTGAGGCAGTGGAGACCTGATCAGTTTGCCTACTAATATTAGGACTTGTTGAATCTGGGCAGTTCACAAATAATTAAACAACGCACAGTTTTACCAATTTTACAAGAATTTAATTACGCTACAGGCTTTCCTAGGCGTGAATCTGGGATGTCCTATAAACATGATATCTAATTATTAATCAGAATCTTAACACTAACAAGCAATTTTGAACAAGCAGTTTAAGTTCGTTATGTCCTATAGGCATGCTGTATAGGTGTTGAACATTACAGAACTGATTTTATACATTTATTCTCTATGAGCATGATATCTAGGTGTTAGGACTGTTTTTTATACTATCTAGACACAGGCGCAATATTCAGGTGAGTGCAATAAAAGTCCTAAAACATGGTTTCTAATGCACATAGGAGAACTTTATGAACATTATTATTAGGTAGAATTAATAACAACCTAGTGACAGGATTTCTAGGCATGTTGTATGCAACATCTTTTTAGGAAAGTAGAAGTTTTAGAACAAACGATATGATGCCTACAAACATGTTTTCTAATGCACAAATGATCCTAAGAGCATGATTCCTAATGCAAGCAAATAGTCATAATAATCCTAAGAGCATGATTTATACCCAATTTCCACCACAAAACACATATAAAAGTCCCTCCCATTTTAATAATATCCCCAAATATCTATTTACAATGATCATTATTATAGACCATTACATAATAAATAAAGATATGCTATAGGGAGCCTGAATAGGCCCCAAAGTGAACTTGGAGGGTGAGGCCTTCAAACAGTCCAAAGTACCATAATCTCATAGTGTCCAATAGGGGTATCCTGGTGTGTCAAAGTTTCCAAGGGCCTCAGGGACCCCGGGCAATGCTCACACCAAGATCCTTTAAAGAAAATAGTTTTTGTGCAATGTGGAAGAGCCAGCCCTAGTGTGCCAGAGTTCGGAGGGATCTCATGGATTCCTAGGCAATACACACACTGGAGGGCCAGAACTTAAGTAATCTAAGAGTAGGAGTGGGAGTGCTTGAAATAGTGGAAAGAGTTTTACGCAACATTCCAGGAATAGGACAGTTCAGTAGTAAAACATTTAGGTGTGAAAATGGTTTAGAGGTGAAAAACATATTAGGAGTGAAAAAATTTAGAAACATTCTAAAGGGGGTTCAACAAACAAACAACAAGTAGAAACACAATCACAAAGCTTCATATTGCCCAGATTTAACTTAGTTTGTTAGTTAACCCTAGGCGAGCATACAACATGCTGAGAACAAACAATTACACAAAAAGGGAACAGGGGTTGGGAACACAGGAATTGGTCATACCAATTGAATTCAATTAGAAAAAAAATAGGAGTCTGAAACACAAAGTAAACATGCTGGCTTAAGGTAATAAACAATGAAGATTGAACCTTAAACATAGAAGTAAACATGTAACAAATAAACAAGAAAGATTTGAACACAGAAGTAAACCTGTTAATTAAAGTGATCAACAAGAGTAAACATGCTGGTTGAAATAATAAACAGGAAGAATGAAACTTAAATAGGGGTAAACATGTTGATGAAGACAATAACAGGAAAGGACACAATGTTAAACATGTTGTAGTTAAACTAGTACAGAAGAGACATAGGCTTAACAAAAGTAAAGCAACAAGAAGCACACATATTTGAACTTCATAGTATAATGAACGACATTAGGAGTAGAAGCATACCAGTTAAAGGAAGCAAACAAAAGGTAAAGTATGCAAGATTCAATAGTTTAGCCTTGGCTTTCAGCCGGCTAGACAAGCAATGAGCACAAGTAGAAGAGAGATGAGAGCAAAGTATGTGTGTGTGTGTTTTCTGTGGACTCTTGTTCATTTTTTTGAAGAATCAAAATGAGAGTGTATCTATAGTACTTGGGAGGGGGGGAGGTAAAATAAATAAGGTAAAGGAGAAATCACAGTTCGTAAAACAAGGGTAATAAACTAAAATCAATCAGCCAATTAGGGAATCAATTCCTATAGAGAAATCCGGGAGAGACCTCCTTAAATTGGGGAGAGTCAGGTAACGACCCGAATTGGGGTTCAATTAAGGCAGAAAATGAGAATCATACCATATAGGGAATGGGTCGAATCCCAAAACCATACTGATAATCTAATTAAGGCAAGTATAATCAATCAAGGTCACAAATAAGGAAACAAGTAAAAATCCCAGCAAATATGGACTTTAACAGGACAATCATTCGAATCCCTGAATCAATCCGTAGAAATCTCAAAGAATACTGATTTCCTAGGAAAGAACTATTCAAATCTCTGAAAAGGAATCAACCAAGTAAATTTCCCGAGAATACTGATTTTAACGGGGACGAATTGTTCAAATAGAAATAAATCAAGTAAAATCCCAAAGAATACTACTTTTAACAGGGAAATCATTCAAATCCCTAAATAGAATCAGTTAGTACGACTGATTCACAGAAATAAACATAATAATGGAAAAAATAGAAGAAATCAGTGTAACCATTAGAAACATCTAGGGTTCGAGCATACATGCGAAGATTAACCAAACACGTAAAAAGATGGCTAGATTAAACATTGAAAGCAAAAAATATTTTAAAGAGGAGTCTAGGAAGAACCCTAGTTTGAGAAAGAGAATAAAATCGAAGCAGCTAATTAAAACCAAAGATTTTCAAAGGAAAACTCCTGATAATACTCGAATCACTTAAGATCTATAAAGATATGAGAGGATTCGAACAGTAGTGAAACTAGGGTTTTTCAGAAACAGTAGAGATGAAGAAACTCGGCCAAAAACCCATGCACTCATACTAAAAGTAAGAGGAAATCCAAACTTACAAACGAAAAATAGCCTTAGACAGACCGGTAAGCAAGTTTCTGGCAAGAACAGGTTGGATCTCCATGAGATTTTCTCAAGGATTCATGAAATCAAACGGTCAGGAAGCATAGAGACCTAGTAGTGGTTGGATAATGCATGAAAACTCCATAGATGAGAGCTTTTTGCCGGTGACGGTGATTAGGGTTAGGGGTGAGTTGAGAGAGAATGGGAGAGGTTAGGGAACCAGTGACGACAAAAATGAAAAAGTGAAGGGGTGTTAGGGTAGTTGGTGAATTAAAAAGGCAAGTAATGTTGTGGACCGTTGATCTACAGGATCAACGACCACGATTAAACGGGGTTATTGGGTCGGGCAGTTATAGATTGGGCTTAGGGGTGAATTGGGCTGGTGTATTAAAGGTTTTGGGCTGGTGTATAGTTATTAGGTCCGAAAAAATTAAAGGAACTAAGAGGCTATTTGTTAAATACCCAGTTAGTTGACAAAAGTAATTTATACAAATAATTAACGGATTATAAAAAATAATTTTTATGCACAAAAATATTTTAAAATGTTATTCGATATTTTAAAAATACCACAAGCTATTTTCTGGTAAAGTAATGTAGTAATGCATGCATGAGCTATAATTGCAAAGTTATTTTAATTATAACCTAAGAACTGTAAATGTGGCTATTTGTGAAATAATTTAAGCTTAATATAAATATAAATAGCAAAATTAAACCATGAAATTATTATAAAGTCATTTGTAATGCAGTTAGTAATTATTTATATAAATAAAAATGTTGGGATAAGTTAATTAAAAACCTTAAAAATGCAGAAATTATGGAAAAAATCTTAATTGATGCTAATGCATAGTTTTGAAGGTATATATGCAATTCTGAAAATATTACAGGAAAAATTGGGTTTCCACAGCTGCCCCTCTTTACTCGGGAAGGATGAAAAGAGTTGTCGGGTAAAGATATGATGGCCAATTTTCACCGAGCGAGATGGTTTGAGAGATTTAGGCCGCACTATGGTTTCTGAGCTACCTACATATCCCTAGTTTTACAGGAATGTGGCCGTGTGTAGTTCTGGATTCATCGGTAGAATGTACCGATGAAGTAACCACAAGAATAGACACGAGGTTTTGGAATAGGTGTAAAAATGGTTATGGTGAGCGGTCAAGTTTGAGATAATTTGAAAGAACTGGAGCGAGATTGCTCCTGTTGGGGTAGCAGTTGCTTATCGGGTCACCTGCAAGTAAAGAGATACTACGAGTATATATTTGTGCGGAAATTTAAACATGATGCAGATTCCCTTCAGACCATGAGAATTGTATTTGGATGGTTGAGGATGACGTCCTTAGACCATGATGTCCTGGGCCATGAATTGTTCAGTGAGGGATTCGCAGGCCATGAAATGGTGTTCTCGGTCCATGAAAATGATGCCTCCGAACCATGACGCCTTTGAATAATGGTATGCAAATGTGAGAGATCCTCAGGCCATGACATGGTGTCTTCCGGCTATGAGGATGATGCCTTTAGACAATGATGCCTTTGGACAAGTTGGCGATATTTCAGCCCATGAGATGCAAATATATGATGCTAGAGCAACAAGACAAGGCTTAGTCTTGTAAAGTTGAGGGCAGAGCTTAGTCCGAAAGAAGAGAAAATAGATAGTGCCGGAGAGACGGTGCTTAGTCTCGGCAAATAAAAAGGCAATGATTGGCCTTATGCAAATAGGAGGCAGGGCTTAGCCTCATGCAAGATTCGGGACAGGGCTTAGTCACATGCAGATGGAAGGCAGTGCTTAGCCTTATGCAAATAGAGAGGCAGGGCTTAGCCTCATGCAGGTATGGAGACAGATCTTAGTCTCAAGCAAGATTTTGGGACATGGCTTAGTCCTATGCAGGTTTCGGAAGAGGGCTTAGTCCCATGCAGATATGGAAGGCAGTGCTTGGCCTTATGCAGATATGGAGGCAAGGCTTAGCCTCATGCAAATATGGAGACAGATCTTAGTCTCATGCAAGATTTCGGGACAGGGCTTAGTCCCATGCAGATAGAAGGCAATGCTTAGCCTTATGAAAATATGGTTGGCAGGGCTCAGCCTCATGCAAGATTTCGGGACATGGCTTAGTCCCTTGCAGATGAAGGCAGTGCTTAGCCTTATTCAGATATGGAGGCAGGGCTTAGCCTCATGCAAATATGGAGACAGAGCTTAGTCTCATGCAAGATTTCGGGACATGGCTTAGTCCCTTGCAGATGAAGGCAGTGCTTAGCCTTATTCAGATATGGAGGCAGGGCTTAGCCTCATGCAAATATGGAGACAGAGCTTAGTCTCATGCAAGATTTTGGGACAGGGCTTAGTCACATGCAGATGGAAGGCAGTGTTTAGCCTTATGCAAATATGGAGGCAGGGCTTAGCCTCATGCAAATATGGAGATAGAGCTTAGTATCATGCAAGGTTCGGACATGGCTTAGTCCTATGCAGATAAAGAAAATAGCAGATGATAGTAGAGTATTCCTTAACTGGAAATGGATTCAGTGTCGTTGTTGTTATGAAGGTTGTGACTTCGAGGGGTGCATATTCCTTGTTTCTGCATTCAAAGTAAAATCGTGAGTTCTGTAAAGGGGAGGTCAGTTCATGCTTTCGTCGGCTTGCTTGACTTGCTTTGCTCAGTGTGAAGATCCTGTTCAAATCCTTGGGGGTAGCGTTTGCTAAACAGAGTTATTTCACAATCAAGCATGCATAGTTTTCAAAGTCATAGTAAAAATCACTTTTTAGAAATTGGTCAAATGAACCAGTGACTGTGACATGATCCGAGACATCGCGACTTCTCTTGCCGTAGAATTTTGAGGGCTCTCCTCAAAATTCTACCCCAATTAAGACGGACAAACATTTCTAATTGTTGTATATGCTGCGATCGACTGAACTTGCTTCGGAATTTTGAGGGTCCTCCTCAAAATTCTACCCCAGTTTATGATTGTGGGGGGAAATAAGACTTTTATTGAATTATGACCGAACTCATAAGGCTACCTACGTATCCCCTCTTAAACGGGAATCAGGTCGAGCGTAGTTCAATTACATCATATGCGGAAAACATAAATAGTTACACATAATATTGCTTGACTGCATCTGAATTGATTCGTTTTGGCCATACTTCTCCGTCCAAATCTGGGAGTATGAGGGCTCCCCCATCGATACTCTGTGAACCATGTAAGGACCTTGCTAGTTGGGAAATAATTTCCCTTTGGCTTCATCCTAATGCGGAAAGATCTTATTCAACACAGCTGCCCCGGTGTGAACTGTCTCGGCTTGACTCTTTTGTTGAAGGCTCTGGACATCCTGTTTTGATAAAGTTGTCTGTGACATACCGCATTCATCCTTTTTCCGTCTATGAGGGATAACTGCTCATAACGGCTCTTTATCCATTCTGCGTTGCGGAGCTCAGCTTCTTGTACGATCCTCAAGGAAGGAATCTCTACTTCAGCGGGAATGACAACTTCAGTACCATAAACCAGCAAATAGGGTGTTGCCCCGGTTGATGTGCGGACTGTGGTATGGTATCCCACTAAGGCGAATGGTAGTTTCTGGTGCCACTGTTTGTGATTCTCTACCATTTTCTTCAGTATCTTCTTGATATTTTTGTTGGCGGCTTCTACGGCTTCATTCATTTGAGGTATGTATGCTGCAGAATTCTTGTTCTTGATTTTGGAAGTCTCGCACATGGCTTTCATAAGATCACTATTGAGATTGGCGGCATTATTAGTGATGATGGATTCTGGAACTCCGAACCGACAAACAATTCGGTCGCGGACAAAATCTGCCACAACCTTCTTAGTCACTGCTTTGTAAGATGTTGCTTCGACCCATTTGGTGAAGTAATCAATAGCTACCAAGATGAACCAATGCCCATTTGAGGCAGTGGGCTCAATTGGACCAATGACATCCATTCCCCAGGCGGCCAATGGCCAAGGTGAGTTTGTTGCATTGAGCTCATTCGGCGGAACTTTTATCATATCTGCATGCACTTGACATTTGTAGCATTTTTGAACGTATCAGATGCAATCTGTCTCCATGGCCATCCAGAAATAGCCGGCCCTGAGTACCTTCTTGGCCAAGGCAAAACCATTCATATGCGGGCCGCAGGTTCCGACATGTATCTCTTCTAGCAACTTAGAAGCCTCTTTCACGTCGACACACCTCAATAATCCCAAATCAGGAGTTCTTCTATATAGGTTTCCTCCATTGTGGAAGAAATTGTTGGACAATCTCCGAAGCGTGCGTTTCTGAGTATGGTTTGCATGCTCCGGGTGTTCTCCTTTAGTCAGATACCTTTTGATGTCGTGGAACCAAGGCTTCCCATATGTTTCTTCTTCAACATGAGCACAATATGCCGGCTGACTATGGATCCTTACTGGGATAGGATCAATGAAGTTCTTGTCTGGATGCTGTATCATTGATGACAGAGTGGCCAATGCATCGACAAACTCATTCTGAATTCTGAGAACATGTCGAAACTCTATCTTTGTGAACCGTTTCCCCAATTCCTGCACATGGTGTAGATATGGTAATATCTTGGAATTCTTGGTTGCCCATTCTCCTTGTACCTGGTGCACAAGTAAATCTGAATCACCGATCACCAGCAGCTCTTGAATGTTCATGTCAACGGCCATGTTGAGTCCTAATATGCAAGCCTCATATTTCGCCATGTTTTTGGTGCAGGGGAATCTGAGTTTCGCAGATACCGGATAGTGCTGACCAGTTTTCGATACCAAGACGGCTCCAACGCAGACTCCTTTGAAATTCGCCGCACCGTCAAAGAACATTCTCCAACCATCATAGGCTTCAACAATGTCTCCTCCTACGAATGATACCTTTTCATCGGGAAAATACATTTTCTGGGGTTCATATTCTCTGCCCACAGGGTTTTCAGCAAGGTGGTCTGCCAGTGCCTGTCCCTTGACTGATTTTTGAGTTACATAGACAATGTCGAATTCACTCAACAAGATTTTCCATTTGGCCAGCTTGCCAGTGGTCATAGGCTTCTGAAAGATATACTTCAAAGGATCCATTCTTGATATGAGATATGTTGTATAGGCACAGAAGTAATGCCTCAGCTTCTGAGCTATCCAGGTCAAGGCACATCAGGTTCGTTCCGGCAAAGAATACCGTGCTTCATAAGGTGTAAACTTCTTACTTAGGTAGTAGATGGCCTGTTCTTTTCTCCCTGTCTTGTCGTGCTGCCCCAGAACGCAGCCGAAAGCTCCGTCTAGTACTGCAAGGTAGAGTAGCAATGGTCTACCTGGCTCTGGCGGGACCAAGACTGGTGGTGTTGATAAGTACTCCTTAATCTTGTCAAAAGCCTTTTGACAATCTTCGGTCCAACTAGAGTTAGCATCCTTCTTCAATATCTTGAAAATTGGCTCACATATAACTGTGGATTGGGCTATGAATCAGCTGATGTAGTTTAGCCTTCCCAGAAAACTCATTACATCCTTCTTACTCTTTGGCGGTGGTAGCACTTAGATGGATTTGACTTTTGACGGATCTAATTCTATCCCTCGGCGGCTGACTATGAATCCCAATAACTTTCCGGCAGGAAACCTGAATGCACATTTTGCGGGGTTTAACTTCAGGTTGTACTTCCGTAGTCTGTTGAAGAATTTCCTCAAGTATGATATATGATCCTTGGCCTTCTTGGATTTAATGATGACATCGTCCACATACACCTCAATCTCTTTATGTATCATGTCATGAAAGATAGTAGTTATGGCCTTCATGTAGGTGGCCCAACGCTCTTTGGGCCGAACGATATCTTCTTGTAACAGTATACCCCCTAGGGTGTAATGAAAACAGTCTTCTCAGCGTCTTCCATCCAAATCTGATGTAATCGGTGAAACAATCTACGAAGGACTGGAGTTCATGTATGGCACAACTGTCCATTAAGATGTGTATGTTTGGGAGTGGAAAATCATCCTTTGGGCTGGCTCTGTTGAGATCCCGATAATCGACACAGATTCTAACCTTCCCATCCTTCTTCGGTATTGGCACGATGTTGGCTAACCGAGTTGGGTATTCCACTACCCTGAGGACCTTGGCCTTAATTTGCTTAACAACTTCCTCTTTGATTTTCAGACTCATATCAGGCTTGAATTTCCTGAGTTTCTGCTTCACTGGTGGACACATTGGGTTTGTGGGCAAATTGTGAGCCACAATAGATGTACTTAATTCGGTCATGTCGTCGTATGACCATGCGAATATGTCCTCATACTCATTCAAGAACTGTGTGTACTCTTTTTTTTCCGACGGCGACAAGTGAATGATGATGCAGGTCTCCTTGATAGTTTCGGAATCTCCTAAGTTGATTATTTCAGTTTCACCAAGGTTGGACTTAGGTTTGTTCTCAAAGTCCTCCACTTCTCTAACAATTTCCTCAGGTATAACATCCTCTTCTTCTGAATCGCTATCCTTTTGTTGCGTTGCCTCATTACCTGTCACAGTTTCCAGTTCATCGAGATAGGAAATAGTAATGCTGTATAGACAAAGATATGAGAGAGAATAGGTAATGGTAATCATTAATTCATTGAAAGTGTCAAACAAATGCAGTTTCAATAGTTAGAAAAATGTTTTGGAATATTTACAATATTATTTTAAACAAAATGTAGAAAGGGAAATCATCATTCAGAAAAATAAAATAATGTTGATCAACCTTGCTACCCCGGGACTCATCGGGCCCTGGATGGTCTAACAGTCCAATTCTTGAGGAATGATCCTCGTTCCACAGCTCTGATGGTAGGACCTTCCTCCTCTCCTTCTCAAAAATTACACAGCAATCCATGTCATCATCTTCCTGGAACAGGTTCCTCAAGGCGACCAATGCTTCTTCCTCCTCTGATCCCCATATGATATCGACTTGATGAAATGTCTGACTCAGGTGCGGTACAGGTAGCTCAATTGGATAGTAAGGACCACGCCATGGTGGTGACCAGTCTTGATACTCCTGCCAGGTCTATTGATATCCTAGTCCAAAAGTGGTACCATTGTACTTTAGTTGTATTGGTTTTGAGATACCCTGAAGATTTTTGCCAAGACCATTGCCGGGTTCACATCCTCTCCATGCTAGTATACTTTCTATCTTGCTACTCCACCACTTATCCTTCTCGATCGCGTTGACCCTCTCGATATGATTATAAGTCTCTCCACCTAGATTTCTTCTATTTTCAACCACCGGAATGGTCTGACGGGTGTAAATAGGGTTGTTCCCGTCTCCATGGATAATCACTTCTTGGTGGTTCCACTTGAACTTCACTGCCTGATGCAAATTTGACACTACAACCCCAGCCACATGTATCCAGGGTCGTCCCAATAACAGATTGTATGATGCAGATATATCCAGTACATGGAGCTCAACATCAAACCATGTAGGCCCCATCTGTAGACAAAGATTGATCTCTCCAATGGTAGATCTCTAAGACCCGTTAAATGCCTTCACATTCATAGTCCCTTCTCGTATTTCATACAGACATTTTCCCAACCTCTTCAGTGTTGTCAATGGGCAAGTATTGAGACGGGATTCCCCATCTATAAGAACTCTGACAATGAAATTGTCCTCATATTGCACGGTAACGTGCAGTGCCCTGTTATGATTCAAACCCTCGGGTGGTAGCTCATCCTCATGGAAGGTGACTTTATGACTTTCCAGCACCTGTCCTACCATATTGGCCATTTCCCCGCCAGTGATGTTGTTAGGTACATATGCCTCACTTAACACCTTTAAGAGAGCATTCATGTGCGCTTCTGAATTTTGTAGTAGTGACAGGATAGATATCTGAGCAGGAGTCTTGTTCAAATGATCGGTGATTGAGTATTCCCTTGCTTGCACTTTCCTCCAAAGGTCATCCGGGTCTGTTTCAATAACGGGCGGTCTGTTTGAAGCCTGCTTACCAGATTCTCCCGAATGCTCTAGCGTATAGACTCTTCATGTTCTGGTCATTCCTTGCGTAGCGCCGGATTCTTCTATTTTGGTCTTTCCTTTTCTTATAGCTTCGGTCACATAATCCCAGGGTATGGCCTTGGTGTCAAAAGGTGGTATGGTTGACACTGTCACTGTAAAAGGTGTGGCTACTTCTACTTTGAATGGAACAGGCGCAGCTGCGGGGAGTGCTATCTCAACTTCAAATGGAACTGATGTAGCTACGTCAACCTCCACTAGCGACTGTATTTGTACTATAATAGGATTGAGTGTGACTGCGGGTTTCTTAGGATTGTCACCCTCTTTGATAAGTCCAATTGATCCCTCGGGATCTCATTACTCATCGGTCTCTATCATATTGATACCTTCACCCCTATGATCTGGGAGGGGGTTGTTGCGGACGTTGGGTGTATCTTCTTTGGCCTGAATGAACTTATTATCAAACAATGTCTGGATCTTAACCTTCAACATTCGGCACTCGTCAATGGTGTGCCCTTTCATGCCAGAATGATATGCACATGTCTTATTTGGGTTGACCTATTGGGATGAATTCTCCACGGTCGCATCAGGGATAGGAGTGACATAGCCAGCAGCCTTTCATACAGCTGGTCAATGGGTTCGGCAATGGCAGTGTATTGCTTAGCTGGTCTGCAGTTAAAGTTATGCCGAGGTCTTGGGTAGTTTGGACGAGTTGGAGGTAACTGAAAGTGAGAGGGTTGGGAATTATATGTGTGATAAGCAGTGGCTGGTTGGGAATATCTGAGAGGTGATGATTGATATGTGGATGAAGGTGCTTGGTATGTAAGTGGGGAGGTTTGATATACAAGTGGAGTTTTGGATCCTTGGGCGACCATTACTATTCCCGCATCTTTCTTCTTTGATATACTCCCTGACTATAGTGCTTTGTTTGTGGCCTGCACTGCCTCAAAGTTTATCACCATGCAAATTTTAATGCCCTCTTCAATCCTTTCTCCGAGTTTGATGACATCAGAGAACTTGTTAATAACCATCAATCTTTCATAGTACTGCGGATCCTGTGCTCTGACGAAGAACTTGTTCATCTGCTCTTCGTCCAATGTTGGCCTGACTTTGGCTGCTTCTGACCTCCAACGAGTGGCATACTCGCGGAAGGTCTCAGTGGGCTTCTTCTTTAAGTTCTGAATGTAGAAGACATCCAGCGCATTCTCTATGTTAAACCTGAATCTGTCCATGAAGTCAGACGCCATACTTACCCAGTTGGCCTACTTCTTAGGATCCTGGCTGATGTACCAGGATAAAGCATCTCCTGTAAGACTCCTTATGAAAAGCTTCATTCGGATCCTTTCATCCTTTCCGACCCCTATAATCTTGTCACAATAAGTCCTCAGATGAACCCAGGGATCACCTGTTCCGTCAAACATTTCGAACTAGGGAGGTTTGTAATTCTTTGGCAGTTCTACATCTGGTTGTATGCATAGGTTTTCGTAGTTCAGAACTTCTATCCCTTTGCCTCCTTCGATGCCTTGAACTCGACTTGTCATCTTCTTGAGCTCTTCAGCCAGGTTCTTAATGAGCAGGTCTTTCTTAGTGGAGTCCGGTGTGTAGGATACGGGCTGAGTGGAGTGAGGCAGGGTTTCCACGTATATAGGGTTGTTTTGGTGACCGGGAGTTTGGGTATAATGGTTATCATTTGTGGAGTATGGTAGGTGTTTTGCTGATATTGTGGAAGGATAGTTTGATTCTGTGGTGGGGTTGTATAATGGTGAGGCGCGGGAGGATTTTGTAGGTTCTTGTTGGGTGCGGGGTTCTGAGTGTTTAAATGGTTGACATCTGGGATATTGAGTGTGAGGGATAGATTTTCTAAGCTTCAGACCTGCTCGAGATCACCCTGGAGTTCTAGTATTTTCTGCTCAAATCGTGATACCACATCATTTGGGGCCTGAGTACCTCGGCCATCAGAAGCTTCTGCATGTTCAACATGTGTGTTGTTGTCTTTTCTGGTGTCGTTCAAATCATCCATCTTTTCTTTCCCTTTGCCCTTTGGTGGACTTGGAGGAGGAGAAGGTGGAGGGCCTCTGGATCTAGTTTGGTAAGCTGATGATGCTAGTATGCACGAACCAACCTTTGGGGAGTAGGAATAATCAAAAGAAAGAAAGAAAAACAAAAGGTAGCCAAGTCAGTAAGAGTTCTGAAAAGAATATTTGCAATATTTAAACACATCTTGCGGAATGTAAATTCGCGCCCTATTTTGGGAGCCTCGTTGCGCCCGAGGTAGGCCTAGTGACAAGTTGTTTTGGAGAATTTAGATGCCAATAAATTCCTCATTTCATTAATATATATAAAAAATAGACGTATCCCAGAACAACACTAAGAAAATAAAAGATAAGTTACTACTGGCACTTGGCCTTATTACATTTGGAGAAACAAATAAATCTAATCTACTTGGTCCTAGAAGGGCCTTCACCAGGCTTGATCTTCTTGGCTCTGTCAATCAGGTTCCCCAGGTCGTGCATGCCCAACATCAGGTATACTCTTGCTAGATGTCCTCCTTCGCTTCCCTCAGCATTCTGGCAGTCGGCGACTCTTTTCCTTGTTTTCCCCTCCAGCTCCATTAGACCCCGCTCCAGATATTCTACCCTTTCATTGGAGGTGATAGCCATTTCCCTCCATTCCTTGATTAATCTATTGTCTGTCTCGTGTATGTCCTGATGTTCGGCCTCAGAGTCATGAAACCTCTTGCGCAACTTGTTGTATTTTACTGGGTTTCTGCATCTTCGTCTATGACCCTGTTTCCTCGACCAATTCCTGGTTCAACTTTTCCAGCTAAGTTTTCCTCCAACCATGCCGGGTAAAAGAGTGCATGTCCCGCATGATATCTGTCCGGCTCGATGGTGTCTTTCTCCATAATAATATTTGAATTCCACATATCCTGAGCTTGACACTTGTAAGGGATGTCGTCATCCTGAAAATCTGCCTGAAAATGACTTATCTTCGCGACCGGCAGTATGATCTGCTGCCTGCCTCATAACCCTGATGGGAAAATAAAGGTATATTCCCCTTAACCTGATCCACACTAAGTGAAGACCGTCCCTTGAACTGATAATGAACTCTTCAGTAGGGAACCATTCAAACATCCACTGAACCTGATCCTCAGTCAAATTGTCGAAGAACTCCACCCATTTCTTAGCACTCTCTGGTTGAGCAAACGTGTCCGGAATATAAGTCATCTGTTTAGGGTGATGGAAGGCAATATGGTCATTCCACGCCCTTCGTGGAAACTCCTGGTGATATTGACCCTTTTGGAGATGCTCCATTAACCACAACTGCAGCTGCAAATTGCAGCCCTCGAAATGTTTGGACCCTTTCTGGCAGTGGTCCAAGGACCGGTAGATATCAGCTATAATCATAGGGACTATGGTGTATGTCTGTCCCTCAATTCCTCCTATTAGAGTCTTAGTGACCATACATTCTAGTGTGAATTCTTTCCCCTTTCGTTAGGAACACTATCATACCCAAGAAGCAAACAATGAACACGAAAACCCTGCGGTGAATATGACCCAAGGAAGTGATGGAAAAATCATCATGGAAAATACGGTAGGACTTTCTATGACCGTATTTCTCATACAAGTAGTCAAATGGTATATAAGATTTCCTTAAGCACTCTAAATCAGCGTTCTTTTCAGACCCATCATTTTTAGAAATCCCTTACCAGTGCGATTTTCCGGTACCAATAGCCCAGGGTTGTCCCAAGGTAGCCCAGCAAATCCCCCGATTTCTTCTAGGAGCGGGGTCATTTCTATATCCCAGAAGTGAAACACTGACCTTTCACAATCCCAGAACATGGTTGTTGCTTCTATCAACATGTTATTTGGTTGGATGTCTAACAGAGAAGGAAAATTTCCGAGGACCTTCTTCAAATGTTTTTGTCACTTGAGGAAAGATCTCCTCACCAATCTAGTAGCAGTGGTGGTATACTACGGACCATGCCGAACTTGGGGACCTCGTGCCTAATTTTATGCAAAACAAATAAGGTTAGACCCTTTCCCCCTCCAGATTCGATTATTTATATATCCATGATTAGCATATTGGCATTTAGTTCTCCAAAATTAATGCACAAAACATGGTTGCGTCCGTTGGGATTATGGAAACCCCGGTGGAATTTTGGATAAACTTTGTCTTAAAGAGTTATTATGTGGACAACATATTAACCCGACTAGGTTTGACCAAGATGCACGTACAGTTATAATCAGAGTAAGGTTGCTGTGAGGGTCTAGACTGGTACCTTCAAGCGGACAACTTGAGGGGGAAAGGCACGGAACCATCGATTGCACCACTGATCGACTAGTTTTATCGCAAATAATCCTTTCCGAATTCGAAGGGTGATATATAGGAAGAGCGCAATCACTCATCAAGCGTTGATATAGGATTGATTACGCACGAGTGGAATATAATGTTAAGTATGATTTATGCAACAGTAAATAGCATGTTGTCATGTATTTGCACGTTAGGAAAATAATAAATGCGGTATTTAATAATTGAAAGACGTTTAAGAAAGGAAAACAAAGAAATAAGTTAGTTTCTGCAATAAAGGAAATCATAAATGCTCAAAACGGGCAATTAAATTCACATAAGGGGAAAAGGAAAGGGTGCACACGTATTAACAAAAGAAGCATTCTTAAGACTAATTTACAGAAATCAAGTTTATTATGGTAAAAGCCTAAAATCCCCAGCAGTCGCCATGCTATCGCGCCCCCCTTTTTCCTCGCGGAATCGGGGTTTCGACATGCTATAGGACAACTCGTTTCCTTTTGAGAAAGGGGTATGAAAATTGAAGAGTCGCAACCTAACAAATTTAAGGTGCGTTAGGGAACCTAATGCAAGTAACTCATATAAACCGATTTGTGTTACCAGAGATTGGGTAAGGGATTGAAATTACCTTGAGGGAAAGGTGTTAGGAACCCCTCGAGGTCCACAACGGTGGGTGCCGGCCAAACTCATTTTTGGTGAATTAGTCGTTAAGCAAGTAAATAATTTAAGCACATAGTGATTATTAAAAACAAGAATAAGGGAGTTCCTAAGTTTATTAGCCTATAGGATCACATATGTGCAATACCCGGTAAACCTTCCTCAACTAGAGGGGTTGCACGTGGCATTAGCGCACATGTCATCATATCCTTTACTACCCAATTACCCTCCCCTTAGCGATTGTAAGCTGTTTTAATTAGACGAACTCTATGCTTGCATTACCCGTCCCTTCCTTATGGCCATGGAGGTGTTTAGGCCCTCTAATTTAGGCAGTTCGAGACTCTCTTGAGGTTCTTAAAGGAGAAAATCTAAGCGACAAGCAAGAACAAATAGGACATTCACATAAGGAACAATTAAAGGCTCACTTTTAACTCCTCAAGTATGCAGACAATAGCATGTCTCAAACACCAGGGTTTCAGACATTTCAAAGTCCTAAAGCAGGATATCTAAGTGAGCATGAAAACAGACTGTATGCGATATCTATTAAAGCGAGGCAGTGGAGACCTGATCAGTTTGTCTATTGATTTTAAGACTTGCTGAATCTGGGAAGTTTACAAACAATTAAACAAAGCACAGTTTTACCAATTTTACAAGAATTTAATTACGCTACAGGCTTGCCTAGGCGTGAATCTGGGATGTCCTATAAACATGATATCTAATTATTAATCAGAATCTTAATACTAACAAGCGATTTTGAACAAGCAGTTTGAGCTCGTTATGTCCTATAGGCATGTTGTCTAGGTGCTGAACATTACAAAATCGATTTTATACATTTATTCTCTATGAGCATGATATCTAGATGTTGGGACTGATTTTTATACTATCTAGATATAGGCGCATTATTCATGCAAGTGCAATAAAAGTCCTAAAACATGGTTTTTAATGCACATAGGAGAACTTTTTGAACATGATTATTAGGCATAATTAATAACAACCTAGTGACAGGATTTCTAGGCATGTTGTATGCAGTATCTTTTTAAGAAAGTAGAAGTTTTAGAACAAACGATATGATGTCTACGAACATGTTTTCTAATGCAAAAATGATCCTAAGAACATGATTCCTAATGCAAGCAAATAGTCACAATAATCCTAAGAGCACGATTTTACATCCAATTACCCCTCACAAAACACATATGAAAGTCCCTCCCATTTTACTAATATCGCCAAATATTTGTTTACAAGGATCATTATTACAGACCATTACATAATAAATAAAAGTTATGGTATAGGGAGCTTGAATAGGCCCCAAAGTGAACCTGGAGGGTCAGGCCTTCAAACAGTCCAAAGTACTATTATCTCATAGTGTCCAATAGGGGTATCCTGGTGTGTCAAAGTTCCCAAGGGCCTCAAGTACCCCGGACAATGCTCACACCAAGATCTTTTAAAGAAAACAATTTTTGTGCAGTGTGGAAGAGCTAGCCCCAGTGTGCCAGAGTTCGGAGGGATCTCATGGATTCCTAGGCAGTACACACACTGAAGGGATAAAACTTAAGTAATCTAAGAGTAGGAGTGGGAGTGCTTGAGATAGTGGAAACAATTTTAGGAAACATTCTAGGAATATGACAGTTCAATAGTAAAACATTTAGGAGTGAAAATGGTTTAGAGGTGAAAAACATATTAGGAGTGAAACAATTTAGAAACATTCTAAAGGGGGTTCAACATAAAAACAGCAAGTAGAAACACAATCACAAAGCTTCATATTGCCCATATTCAACTTAGTTTGTTAGTTAACCCTAGGTGAGCATACAACATGCTGAGAACAAACAATTACACAAAAATAGAACATGGGTTGGGAACACAGGAATTGGTCATACCAATTGAAGTCAATTAGACAGAAAAAATAGGAGTCTGAAACACAAAGTAAACATGTTGGCTTAAGGTAATAAAAAATGAAAATTGAACCTTAAACACAGAAGTAAACATGTAACAAATAAACAGGAAAGATTTGAACACAGAAGTAAACCTGTTAATTAAAGTGATCAACAAAAGTAAACATGCTGGTTGAAACAATAAACAGGAAGAATGAAACTTAAACAGGGGTAAACATGCTGATGAAGACAGTAACAGGAAATAACACAGCGTTAAACATGTAGTAGTTAAACTAGTACAGAAGAGACATAGTCTTAACAAAATTAAAGCAACAGGAAGCACACGGATTTGAAATTCATAGTATAATGAACGACGTTAGGAGTAGAAGCATACTAGTTAAAGGAATAAAATAGAAGGTAAATTATGCAAGATTCAATAGTCTAGCCTTGGCTTTCAGCTGGATAGACAAGCAATGAGCACAAGTAGCAGAGAGATGAGAGCAAAGTATATGTATGAGTGTGTGTTTTTTCTGTGAACTCTTGTTCGTTTTTTTGAAGAATCAGAATGAGAGTGTATCTATAGTACTTAGGGGGTAAAATAAATAAGGTAAAGGAGAAATCAAAGTTCGTAATACAAGGGTAATAAAAAAAAATCAATCAGCCAATTAGGGAATCAATTCCTATAGAGAAATCCGGGAGGGACCCCCTTAAATTGGGGAGAGTCAGGTAACGGCCAGAATTGGGGTTCAATTAAGGCAGCAAATCAGAATCATACCATATAGGGAACTAGTCGAATCCCAAAACCATACTGATAATATAATTAAAGCAAGTATAATCAATCAAGGTCACAAATAAGGAAACAAGTAAAAATCTCAGTAAATATGGAGTTTAACAGGACAATCATTCGAATCCCTGAATCAATCAGTAGAAATCTCAAGGAATAATGATTTCCTAGGAGAGCTATTCAAATCCCTATATAGGAATCAACCAAGTAAAATTTCCCAAGAATACTGATTTTAACGGGGAAAAATTGTTCAAATAGAAATCAATCAAGTAAAAGCCCAAAGAATACTGCTTTTAACAGGGAAATCATTCAAATCCCTAAATAGAATCAGTTAGTACGACTGAGTCACAGAAATAAACATAATAATGGAAAAAATAGAAGAAATCAGTGTAACCATTAGAAATATCTAGGGTTCGAGCATACATGCGAAGATTAACTAAACACATAAAGAGATGGCTAGATTAAACATTGAAAGTAGAAAATCTCTTAAAGAGGATTCTGGGAAGAACCCTAGTTTCAGAAAGAGTGAAAAAAAATCGAAGCAGTTAATTTAAACCAAAGATTTTCAAAGGAAAACTCCTGATAATACTCGAATCACTTCAGATCTGAGAAGATTCGAACACTAGTGAAACTAGGGTTTTTCAGAAACAGTAGAGATGAAGAAACTTGGCCAAAAACCCATGGACTCATACTAAAAGCAAGAGAAAATCCATACTCACAAACGAAAAATGGCCTTAGACAGGCCGTTAAGCAAGTTTCTGGCAAGAACAGATTAGATCTCCATGAGATTTTTTCAAGGATCCATGAAATCAAATAGACATGAAGAATAGAAATCTAGTAGTGGTCGGAGAATGCATGAAAACTCCATAGATTGGAGCTTTTCGCCGATGACGGCGATTCGGGTTAGGGGTGAGTTGAGAGAGAATGGGATAGGTTAGGGAACTAGTGACAGCGGAAATGAAAGAGTGAAGGGGGGTTAGGGTTGTTGGTGAATTAAAAAGGCAAGTAATGTTGTGGACCGTTGATCTAAAGGATCAATGGCCACGATTAAACGGGGTTATTGGATCGGGCAGGTATAGATCGGACTTAGGGGTGAATTGGGCTGGTGTATTAAATGGTTTGGGTTGGTGTATAGTGGTTAGGTCCGAAATAATTAAAGGAATTAAGAGGCTATTTGTTAAATACCCAATTAGCTGACAAAATAATTTATAAAATAATTAATGGATTATAAAAAATGATTTTCATGCACAAAAATGTATTAAAATGATTATTTGATATTTTAAAAATACAACAAGCTATTTTCTGGTAAAGTAATGTAATAATACATGAATGGGCTATAATTTCAAAGTTATTGTAATTGTAACCTAAGAACTGTAAATGTGGCTATTTGTGAAATAATTTAAGCTTAATATAAATATAAATAGCAAAATTAAACCATGAAATTGTTATAAAGTCATTTGGAATGAAGTTAGTAATTATTTATATAAATAAAAATACTGGGATAAGTTAATTAAAAACCTTAAAAATGCAGAAATTATGGAAAAAATGTTAATTAATGCTAATGCATAGTTTTGAAGGTATATATGCAATTCTGAAAATATTATAGGAAAAAATTGGTATCAACATCACCGACACGCCCGGGATGGATGATGACGAAGAGGATTTGGACGGGCTTGAGCCAGATGCTTGATACGATGACGAATACTCAAATGGCAAGGGCGTCGGTGGTGATGGAGATGGGGGAGCTGCAGCCGAATAGTGTGCTTTTCTCTGTACTTTTGTTCTCGTTTTCTTTTGTGGGAACTTGTATGGCCCTTGTAAGATGACATTTTGCAATGATAATCCTTTTGTTTTCTGTTCTTGAACTTCTTATTTTTCCCTTGAAAGTTATTTTTTGTAATCGACTACTTTGGTTGCGATTTCACTTAGGCCAACTACGAGTCGAGCTGGTTCGAGGTTAAATGTCGACTTGTGTTTTTAATCGAACTAAGTCAAAACATAAGTTTCCTCGAGCAAGGTCGAATATTGATTTTAAATTGATTCGAACGAGGTCGAATGCGAGTCGATACGAGTGAAGTCGAATGTTTAACTCTGATTTGAACGGTATCGAATATAACTCGATTCGAGCGAGGTCGAATGTTAATTAATTCAAACAAAGTCGATTGTAAGTCGATTCGAGCAAGGTCGAATGTTTGACTCTGAATGATTCGAACGAGGTCGAATATAAGTCGATTCGAGCGAGGTCAAATGTTTGACTCTGAATGATTCAAATGAGGTCGAAAGTTAGTTAATTTGAACAAAGTCGAATATGAGTCGATTCGAGAGAGATAGAATGTTTGACTCTTAATGATTCGAACGAGGTCGAATGTTAGTCGATTCGAGCGAGATCGAATGTTAATTAATTTGAACAAAGTCAATTATGAGTTGATTCGAGCGAGGTCGAATGTTTGACTCTGAATGATTCGAATGAGGTCGAATGTTAAGTAATTTGAACAAAGTCGATTGTGAGTCGATTCGAGCGAGGTCGTATGTTAGTCGATTTGAGAGAGGTCGAATGTTTGACTCTGAGATTGGAGTAATATATAAACTTGGCTAAGAAATGAGAAACTCATATGTTTGCGTATTTCTCTTTGTTTGTACATTCATTGGAGAAGTTTACATGTTTTTGCTTTGTTCATACATGCGTTGGATAAGTCCCAGTCTATCTATTCCCTTCATCGGCCGACCCGGAGAGGTTGTCGAGAAGTCGGGCGGTGAACTTATACTTAACTTCGAGATGCCCTCTTCGACGCCTCGTTAATAAAAACGTCCCCGAGAAAACCCAATTGGGACAAAACTCGGGCGAGGGAAAAAGAGTACGGCTTGGAGGACGTCTTGTTTTTAGAAATTGAAGTATTTGAGGCGAGCGACGTTCCAATTGTTCGGTAGCACTTTTCCCTCCATTGTTTCCAGTTGGAACGACCCTTTGTTTGCTGCCACCGTGATTTTGTATGGGCCATCCCAATTGGTCCCCAGTTTGCCTTCTCGTGGGTCTTTGTTCGCCTATGTTTTGGCTTTGAGTACGTAGTCCCCGACTTTGAGTGTCCTGACCTTGGATTTTTTGTTGTAGTATCACTCTGCTTGTTGCTTCTGGGCCACCATTATTAAGTAAGCCATGTCTCTTCGTTCTTCGGCCTCGTCAAGATCTTGCCTTCTGTTCTCATCATTGCTTGGCCCGCTTTCATTTAAATATCTTAGGCTTGGTTCCCCGACCTCAACCAATATCATTGCATCAGTCCCATAGGCTAGTAAGTATGGTGTTTCCCCTGTGCTCGTCTTTGGCGTGGTGCGATATGCCCATAACCCTTCTGGCAGCACTTTTGGCCACAGTCCCTTGGTGTTTTGAGTTTCTTTTTCATGATATTCAATATTGTTTTGTTGGAGGATTCATCTTGGCCATTGGTGGCGGGATGATATGGCGTTGAGAGTATTCTTTTGATGTGCCATTTCTCGAAGAACTCGACGACCTTTTTCCCTGTGAATTGAGGTCCGTTATCACAGCTGATTTCCTTGGGAATGCCGAAACGGCTTACGATGTTCTGCCATATGAAGGAGATCACTTCTTGTTCGCGTATTTGAGTGAACGCGCCTGCTTCCACCCATTTAGAGAAATAGTCAGTCAAAACCAAAAGAAATCGCACATTACTTCATCCTACGGGGAGCGGGCCAACGATATCCATTCCCCATTTGATGAAGGGCCAGGGCGACATGACTGAGTGGAGGTGTTCTCCATCTTGGTGGATCATGGGAGCGTACTTCTGGCATGGTTCTTATATTTTAACGAAATCGGCTGCTTCCTTTTTCATTGTGGGCCAGTAGTAGCCTACTCGTATGAGACATCTGACTAGTGCTCGATTGCCGGTGTGAGCCCTGCTGTGACCCTCGTGGACTTCTTCTAGGACATGCCTCGTTTGGTTCGGTACTTAAAACTTTGCTAGAGGGTTGCCAAATGTTCTCTTGTACAGGTCGTTGTCGACACTATTATACCTGGCTGCTTGCATTCAAAGTTTTTTGGCCTCTTTTTTGTCGTTTGGGAGCACACCGTCCTGCAGGTACGTGATTTACGATTGCACCAGTCCCAAGTAAGGTTAATAGTGCGTACCTCGATTTGGTCAATGGTTGAGTGGAGGAGTGTGACCACATTTTATTTTCTGTTTATGCTTTTGGTGGCTGCTGCCAAATTGGCGAGACCGTCTGCCTCGATGTTCTGCGTTCGAGGTATCTGGTTGAGCTTACACTCACCAAGGTTTTACTGATATAGTATATTAGAGATTGCGTACCTTTGTTTTCGTGGACCAGGATTGCACTCACCGCGACATCGGACACGGCCAGGTAGATTAGGAGGCGCTCTCCGGATTCTGCCTTGGCAAGCAGCGTGGGTGAGGATAAGTATGACTTTAATTCCCTGAGGGCGTTGACGCACTCGAAATTCCATTTTTCCTTCTTGAGTACGCCGAAGAATTTGTGGCATCTATTGGAGGATCGTGAGATGAACCTTGATAGTGCGGCTATGCAGCCGGCCATCTTTTGCACCTGCTTCTTGCTGGTCAAGTTTTATAGTATTCCTTCTATAGCCTTGATTTTGTCGGGGTTAAACTCAACGCCTCTCTATGACACCAGAAAATCGAGGAATTTTCCTGAAGTTACGTCGAAGGCGCATTTCTCGGGATTCAGCTTCATGTCGTACCGCCTAAGTATGTCAAAGGACTCCTCAAATGGTCGATGCGGTCTTCCTTTCTTTTTGACTTGACCAACATGTCGTCTATAAATACTTCCATCATTCTGCCGAGCTGCTCTTTGAACATTTTGGTTACTAGCCTCTGATAGGTTGCCCCTGCATTTTCAGTCTGAATGGCATGACTCTGTAGCAGTACGTCCCTTGATGGGTGATGAAGGTAGTTTTTTCTTGATCCTCCTCCTCCATGAGGATTTGGTTGTAACCTGAGTGGGTGTCCAAGAAACTTAACAACTCGTGTCCTGCTGTTGCATCGATGAGCTGATCAATGTGAGGCAACGAGAATTAATCTTTCGGACAGGCTTTGTTCAGATCTGTGAAGTCCACGCACATACGTCACTTCCTATTTTTCTTTTTCACCATGACCACATTAGCGACCCATTGAGGGTACTTCGACTCCCCGATGGAGCCGTTTGCGAGCCGTTTTTCCACCTCTTTGCGGACGACATCATTTATTGCGGCATTGAATTTTCTCCTAACTTGCCGTACCGACGACTATAGTGGGTCGACGTTCAGCTTGTGTGTTGCTATTTCCTTCGGGATTCCTGGCATATTTGCGTGGGAGAAGGCTAACAAGTCTGTGTTGTTAGTTAAAAATTTATGGAATTTAGCTAGTTCTTGAAGTTCGTGGCCGATGTAGGATTTTTTGTTGGGGTTGCTTTTATCCAGCTGAACGGGATCGAAGTCTTCCACAGTTGATCCTGTGTCTTCCATGACGTCAGGGTCTTTGATGACATCATTTCGTTCGTCATCAGCTGACCTCGACCTCTCTAATTGCTTTTCCTCCGTGCTTTTATTTTTCAACTGCTGGGTGTACGTGCAGTCTTGGGGAATGCAGTAGCATTCTCGAGCTGTGCGCTGCTCGCCGCGAATACTGAACACTCCCCATGGAGTGGAAAATTTGATGACTTCATATAGGCTGGACGGGATGGCCCTCATGGTGTGTATCCAAGGACGTCCTATGATGGCATTGTATGTCGTGTCTTGATTCATGATGTGGAACGTTATTTACAGGGTGATACCGTCTGCCAAAACGGGCAATGTGATTTCTCCAGAGGTCCGCTCGACTGCATTGTTAAAACTTGTTAGCGTGATACATCGTGGTACTATCTCATCCTTGAGCCTTATTTGGGCGAGGACTCTAGGGTGGATAATACATGCACCGCTTCCGTCATCTACCATAATCCATTTTACATCGGTATCTGAAATTTGTAAGGTAATAACAAGAGCATCATAGTGAGGAAAGGTCAAATCGTGGGTATCCCACTCATCGAAGATGATACTTTCTTCGAGGTCGTCATACCGTTCATGGGTGATCGACCGCTTTAAATTGTGGGTGGTCATGAATTTCACGTTGTTGATTGTTGCGTCATCGCCTCTGTCGATGATCATTTGGATGGTAGGGGTTAGGGAGGGCGGGTTCGGGGGGCCTTGATGTTGTTCTCGTCCGCGAGCGAAGTTCGCTCTTCCTCGATTACTCATCAGTTCTCTCAAATGCCCCTGGTTGAGCATATTTACTACCTCCTGCCTCAATTCGATGTAGTATTCGGTCTTGTGGCCTCGCTCCTGATGGAATTCACAGTGGGTGTTCGATTTTTTGGTGTTTGGGTCGGACTTCATCTTTTGTGGCCATTTCACCTTAGGGACAAGCTTCTCTAGAGCGTAGACTATCTCTAAAGGAGAAACACAGAAGTTATGAGCAGATAATAGTGGAGGAATACCTATTTTATTTTGGTGAGTCCCTATTTTTGGCCTGGGTGGGCCGTTACTGTGGCGTGGAGGTAGTACGGCGGCCATTCTGGTGTACGACTGGTGTCTTTCGCGATTGAGACGCGGACCTGCATGATCCCTCTTGTTGTCATTTCTGTAGTCTTTTCTCGACTCCATCTGGACTGACATCAACCGCTGGGTTGGCCATTAAGGTCTTGCTCGTCTGCTCTCACCTCGGCACTATAAATGTTGTTTATTTATTCCCAAGTGGTGGGAGGGTACTTCATGAGTCTGCTCAACAGCTTTTTGGTCGCCCTCGACCCGATCCTGTTCAACCCGTTTTGGAAAGCTGCTAGTGCGATCCCCTATAAGAAAAAATTCGAAGGGTCATTCTCACTATGTTGAACCGGGCGAGGAAGTACCTGAGCCCTTTGCCAGGTGACTGTCTGATGGCGAATATGTCATTCACCCCGGCTTCCGCTTTCTTGACCCCTGCATGGGCGGTGACGAAATTGTCGACCATTTCTTCAAATGTTTGTATGGATCGTGCGGGCAGTTGCGAGTACCATGTTAATGCTCCCCCGATTAGGGTTTCACCAAACTTTTTCAGCAATATAGATGACACCTTCTCTTTAGCGAGGTCGTTGCCTTTCACTGCGGTGATGTAGTGGATGATCTGATCCTCAAGGTCCGTTGTACCATCGTATATCTTCAGGTATGGTGGCATCTTGAATGTTTTGGGTATAGCATGTGGTGCGACCTCATCTCTAAACGGTTGTTCCACAAACCGGCCGGCGTCCTGCTTTGGTAGGAGTTTTGGGGCGCCCGGTATCTTATCTACCCTTTCTTGATGCTCTCTCATTCAGTCGCAGAGTGCTTTGTTATCGTTCTCCATTTTCTCCATTTTTCTTAGGATAGTAACGAGGGCGTCATTACCTGCATCATTAACAGAGTAAGTGATACCTATCGAGGGAGGCGAGGCGTGTTGCTTATTGGTTGTTGTTGCGATGTCGACTCGCGCACCCTCTCTGCTTACCCTCTGAGCGGGTTTGTCGAGTATACTGTTCAGTATATTTGTTAGTCATGCTTCTAGTAGTTTTTCACCGCTGGTGGTGCTTCTTCCGCCGTGGACGTAGAGGCTCCTTTTCCATGAGAAGCGGTAATGCTGCCATGAGGGGGGGTGAATCACTTCGCCTAGGTGAGGCGCTTGGTGTCATGTTCTCCTCGTCCTCTCCGTGAGTTTCATTGATGGTGTTTAGGAGATTAGTAGTAAGGCCTGTCACTGCTTTTAATCTTTCTTCTCTATTTCCTGCCATGTTAGATTATGCAAGTACGGGAGAGAAAGTTTTGTATTTTGCTATTGGTGTGTTTTTGTAGATCTAGAAAGACTATGATTTTGACTTGAAACTCCCCATAGACGGCGCCAATTTGTTTGACCAAAAAGTATAGCACTCTTTGTTAAACTAATCAAAGGATAAATAAAGTGAAAGGTGAATCGTAGTCAAGCATAACAATTCTTAGATCTAGCTAAGTGTTTAAATGGTATTGTCTACCCGCGCAGAGCCGGTTATCAGATTATTAAATGCACGTTTTTGAGAATAAATGAAGAATGAATAATGAGCAATAAATATGAAAAATGACAGTAAATGTAAATAGGAAGAACGATTCACCCAAATATTGAATGATGTGGAAGATTCTTCCTCTTGACAACAAAGTGTGGCAATAAGTAAGAAAATAAGCAATACTTTGTTGGATCGTCTGAGTAGAAAAGAAGAATAATTGACAAAATCAATCACTATGGAAAGGTAAACTTTTGTGTTTTCTCTCAAGAGTCAACTTCTTATAATATTTTTTCTCATAATGAATCTCACGTGCCTCTTTTCCTCTATCTCCTTTTCTATTTATATGGAATATTTTCTAAAAACCCTAAAAAAGTACAACAAAGAGAATATTCAAGGGAATATTCCTATCGCTAGTTCCAATACTACACTAGCCGTTGTTCCTACTCTTCGCTACTCGACCTCGGCTTTAACGGCTTACTCAGCAACTGCTCGTCGTTGGGCTTTGGTCGACCTCGGCCTAGCCGCCCAAATCGAAACACAGTCTTCTCACTTAACGATCTTCCCACGCCTAACCTCATAAGCGGGGTTTTGACCCATACAACCTGTATGTCAAATAGATAGGAAAATATATAGGGAGGTCTAGTTCTAAAGTCAAATATGAACTAGTGGTTGTATATATCCATACTTGGTTAAATAAATTTTCTTATATATCCATAAGTTCTTTTAGATTGTTTTTACCATGTCTTGATTTATCCACTAATAAACAGATTACCATATGACTGACATTGTTAGAAAGTGATATAAGAGATTCAATAGTTTTTCTATATCGAAATACTTTTTAATTCTTATAAAGATGCGAAATATCAACGATTAAACAGATAGCTTGCACCTTAGTAGCTTTGCTCGTTTCATCTTCTCTAATTTTCTTTAAAAATCAATCCAGATTTTCAATTAGTTTTAGAAAATATCAACATTGTCACGTTTGTTCCCGAGTCACAATGAAGCAAAAAGAATTATGGAAAAAAAAGAACATCAATCTCGAACAATTTTATATTTGAGTATTCTTTTTGGTAATTATCAATTTTGAGTATTCTTAATCAAAACCTGAAATTCGTTTCAAAGTGTTAAATGATGGCATGTTCAAAGTCTTGACTTAATAGCAAATGTCACCTTAGGGAAACGATAGCTAGCAAGATTCACAATTCACGTGTATCGATTAACTAAATTGAATGTCGTGTAATCGTTTGTCTAAATTAAGCATAACTAATAAGCCACAGTGTTCAGTTTTTGTTGATCGTGAAATTTTGCCAAATATTTATTTATTTTTTTATAGATTAAATCAGAAAAATAATTTTTAAAGTTCTTTAATTTTCATAGAGGCTAATTTGAGCTACTTAGTGGATGGATATTTGCTGCAATTCTATCCGATTTTCAACTGAAGGAAAATAAAATAGTTGGCCTTCGTCATTTTAAGCCTGATCCAGGCCCGTGTATTTCTCCTAGAATGAGAGGGGGTTTGCATCTACACCCAATTTTGGGGTCACTATTGGACTTATACCCGCTTTGCACAAAAAAAATGCAAGTCTACCTATTTTCGGATAACTTTAGACGTACGGACCTGAAATAGCAAAATTATGTCTGAAGTTTGAATTTCAAATTTTTTTGCCTGAAGTGTGACCTTATCAAAGCAAAACTTCAGATATTTTCGACTGAAGTTTGTCCTGACTTGCAAAATCAATCGGGAAAATTGTTGCAATATTGGGGCTGTATAGTTTTAGTTAGACATAAGGTGGCCCAATTGTATACCCGACCCAATTTTTACAACTTACACTATATTTATTTCATTTCATTATTATTGTATATACGAGGGAACATTCTGAAAATAATAGAAGTACATATATTTTTCCTCTTTCATTTTCTCTCCTCGTTATTGTTAGGGTTCATCCCTTTTTCTTCCACAAAATGGTATCAGAGCCTATAATCAGTTGATTTTGGCTCTGCTCTTGTCATCGATAGTAGTTTTATCATATTTCACCAGAGATTTTGTTCCGTCAATTTTCATGCAGTTTCTTAAGGATCCTTAGATATTACGATCTACTTCAATAAATTGAGAGGTATTAGGATGAACTTAGCACTGCTTATGTTGGACCAATGTGTTCTTGTGGTGCATTATCTAAGTTCATTGAGGAGCAGAAGATATATCAGTTCCTTAGTGATTTTAATGAATCTAACTCCATCTGTAAAAGTAATATTCTGATGATGCCATCCCTTTCTTCCTTGAGTAAAGCATACTATATGCTTGAACATGATGAATAACAGAAATAGACTTCTGCTTCCATTCTCGGTTTTTCAAATGATTCTGATTGGTCCCATCAACAACCATAGAGGTTTCAATTAGAGGGTTCGGTTTGAGTCAAAGAAACTTCCTGGTCCTTCTCCTAATGTTGTATGCAAATACTGCAAGAAATCTGGGCACACCATTGATAAATGCTACAGGCTATAGGCAGTGGCGGACTCAAGTAGTGGTTAGGGGGTTCAACTGAACCCACTTCACCAAAAAATAATACTGTGTATATGTATAAATTAGGATTAAAGGTGTGTAAATTTTGTATAAATATTTATTTGAACCCATTTGATAACTTCTATTTTACGACTAAAGTTATATACTTCTGAAATTGAACTCGCTTGCACAAAATTCTGGGTCCGCCACTGACTATAGGGCAATGCGTAATTTGGTAAATATAGAATTACCATACCAAAACCAAAATTTTTAGTATTTGGTATTTGGTGTTTTGGTATTTGGTATAATATTTGGTTTAAATTTTAAAAATATTTGGTATTAGGTATTTTTGTAAAAAAAATACTGAAATACTGATACCGTACTGAAATATATACTAAATTACATATTATTATATATAACACAATATAAAAGTTGTAAAATTTTACTTCCCTTTATTCTTAGTTTAATAAAAATATTTTCCACCTTTTATTTTCACTATACATACCTTTTCCCCTATTTTTTTTGGTTACTTGCTTACATCCAGTCGTTTCCCCATTTTAGTTTTAGGTTTAGAAATACAAAATCCACCATTTTCAAACCTTAATTCAACTTAGACAGACCATAGACAAATCTCTCCAGCTCTCTCGCTGCAAGTTGCACCTGGCTTCTAGCTTTTGCCTTCTCTCGCGGTTCGCAGTAGGTACGCTTTCGATCTCCCCCCACTCTCTATCTAGCTATCTATATTTTGTTCCTCTTCTCTATTTTTATCTCTCTCTCTCTATCTCTCTCTCTCTCTCTCTCACAATCTTCTGCTCTTTTTCTCTGTTTGTTCATCTCTTGCTCTCTATATGTTTCGTAAGTTATTATTGAAAGAAAATGTGCACAAGTGGGTTAGGATTTTTGATACAATCAAAGTTAATTCAAAGAAGACAAAGGTGATTGCAATATTGTAGTAAAATTGAGTTCATCTCTTTGCTCTTATATATATGTCATATGCTTCATGTTTTACTTTTTGGTATATCATTCCTTCATGTTTTACTTTTTTGGTACATCATTTATCATATATATATATATATATATATTAAGGGTTCCATAACTATATTTTTATCTTCATAGATGGCAGAGAGTCAAAGTAAAATAGGTAAAAATGGGGGTTCAAATGAAACCACGGTTACAAGTGAAGTTGATTCATTTTTAAGCAATAAAAGGAAAGGCATGAAAGAAAGATCTGTTGTGCGGGAACACTTTAAAAAGCTGGTTGACAGTCCTAATGGGATAACAATTGTAAAATGTAGACACTGTGTATTTACGAAGGAAGATTTTAATAGAAAAAATGGCACGTTAGGATTGAAAGGTCATATGAGCAGGTGTGAAATTTCCCTATAATGTTGAAACAAATCAAAGATTGATAGGCTTTCAACCAATTCCAGGTGGTAAAAAGGATGTGGGAATGCACGGGAAATTTGATCATGAACTTTGCAGAAGGTCTTTAGCTAAAATAATAATTCTTGATGAGCAATCTTTTAGCCATGTTGAAAAAGAAAGTTTTAAGAACTTTGTGAGTGCTTTATGTCCTCAATTTCGGGTTCCTTCTCGTCATATAGTGACTAGGGATTGTTTTGAGCTTTATGGTGAAGAGAAACAGAAATTCAAGAAACTTTTCAAAGAAACAAAACAAAAAGTTTGTCTTACTACAGATACATTGACCTCATTACAAAATATGAATTATATACTCATTACAGCTTATTTTATTGACAAGGATTGGAAGATGCAAAAAAAAATAATAAACTCTTGTCCAATTACTAATCATAAAGGTGATGATATGGCAATTGTTATTGCTAAATGTTTGCTTGATTGGGGTTTAGATAAGATCTTCACTGTTATAGTTGATAACGCAAGTTCAAATGATGTCACTGTGAAAGAGTTGTCTAAGCAGCTTACCAAATAGGGAACTAATATGATGGATGGTAAACACCTCCATATGAGATGTATAGCTCACATCCTCAATCTTGTTGTTCAAGATGGTATGAAAGAAGTGGGTAATTCTGTGAAACGCATTGTACAAGTAGTAAGATATATTAGGAAATCTCCTACGAGAGGTAAAAAGTTTAAAGAATGTTGTGAAATTGTAAAGATTGCATGTAAGAAATCACTATGCTTGGATGTTCCTACTAGGTGGAACTACACCTACTTAATGTTAAATGTGGCAAAAAAATTCGAGCATGCATTTGCAAGTTATGGTGCTCTTGATCATAGATTGTTGCATTATGTTCTTACTCATGTGTGTGAAGATGGAAAATCAGTAGGTTCACTTGTAAGTTCTGATTGGGAAAGTGTGAGGCTCATGGTGATATTTCTCGAAACTTTTTTTGTACTTACCTTGAAGTTCTCTGTTTCACTTTATGTTACATCAAATGTTCATTTTGTTGAAATATGTGAACTTAATTATAATTTGAAAAGTTTGATAGTAGAAGATAACGTTGACTTGAATTCAATGGAAGGAAAGATGAAAGAAATTTTTTACAAGTATTAGGGTACTCCAGAAAAGATGAGTAAGATGATATTTATTGCATGTATTTTGGATCCGCACCATAAGTTTGAGTATGTTACTTATGCACTTGGGAGCATGTTCGGGGAAGAAACAGGAAAAAATATAGTAGGAGAAGTGAAAAGATACATGACTTCTTTTTTTAATGAGTATGCAAAGAAACACTCAGAAAATGACCATGCTTCATCTTCTTCATCAAGTAGTCATCAGAGGCGTCAAGTGCAAGTAGTTATGGAACTCAATCTAAAACTTTAAAGGCAATTTTCACAACAATACAAGAGGCACAAAGCTGAAAAAGGAAATTCAGATGCTAAAACAGAGTTAGAGAAGTATCTAGATGAAGAATGTGATGATGGAGGTGATGGTTTTGATATATTGATTTGGCGAAAAGTGAACAAACCTAGATTTTCGATTGTTGCCGAGATTGCTCGTGAAGTTTTGGCAATTCCTGTGTCTAGTGTGGCATCAGAGAGTGCTTTTATTACGGGAGGCCGTATTCTTGATTGTTTTAGGAGCTCATTGACTCCCAAATTAGTTCAAGCTCTTGTGTGTTGTCAAGACTGACTTCGAAACGAATTACTTCCTGTTAGAGTTGAGGAAGATATAGATTATCTCGTGCAATTTGAACTTGGTAAAAATATTTTATTTGTATGCACTCTATATTGATATTTGCAATTAGTTTATTGTTCATATTGCATAACAAATTACCTTGAATTCTCTTTAGGCTTGCTCAACAATGGAACAGAGCCTTGCATCGTTGATGTATAGTTGTTAGTTGCAACACATATGGTAAGTCAAGATTTTATTTAGTTGATAAATATCATTATATTTATTTTGTTAGATATTGAATTAATTTTAAATATCATGTCATCCTTGCAGCACGAAGTTACCAGAGAGCTTCAGGAGAATGTTTCTTGTTTCATGTTCTTTTCTTAAAGCCTGTGCGCCACCTATTTTTGTCTTTGTGGTTAATGGATATTACACGAAGGTTTATGTAAACAACACCTGTGAAATACTTGTTTTGGTCACATTTTCAGAAGCTACTGGTCTCTGGTGCAGTATAGAGATGCAAGTTAGAGCTTTAGACCAGACATATTTACATGTTGATGAAGTTTGTAAACATTAATCTAATCTTATGCTCCTGTTTATAGAAGTCTCATATATGATGTGTACTGTATAGTGTTGCTGCATTCATAAGATTAATTTTATTGGCTAGTTATAATTTTAATTTTGCTAAGTAGTTAAGGTGTTTTTCTTCCCTAAATAATACGTTCAAAAGTTGCTTTAGAGACGAACAAACCGATATTACCGTACCGAATAAACTAAAACCGAATGGTGAAAAGTCAAATCATACCGAATTTAATTAGGTACGGTATTGGTACAATATTTTAGAAAATAAAATACCGAACCGAATTATCTAAATACTATACCGTACTGACCGATGAACACCCCTAACTGGCTACATGGTTTTCCATCAGATTTCAAGTTTACAAAGAATAGGAGATCTTCAGCCTTCAGTCTGAAAGTCCTAGTCCAAGTTCTAATTTTCTCAATCATAGTCCTTCTGATGTTGCTGTTCATGGGTTTACCATGGAACATTATCAACATCTTATGAGCTTGCTTCAGCACGTCAACATTGATACTCCTATCTCCCATCCTGACAACATTGTTACTGACAACACATGATTTGTCAATTTTGCAGGTGTGTACAACCAACCGCTGCATTTCATGCATCTGTAGTGTCAAATTTAGGTAGAAACCCTTGGATTATTGACTCTTGTGCTACGAACCATATGACCCCCACAAACATCTCCTTCACAATCTCAAACCTTTAACCCCACCTTTCCTAATAACCTTACCTAATGGATATAAGGTAAAAATCATATCTACTAGGTAATTAATTCTTAGTCATGATATGAAATTACACAATATCCTATTAGTTCCATGTTTTCATTTCAATTTGATTTTTGTGCACAAATTACTTCTACAGTTAACATGTATTGCGGGTTTTACTATTTCTAATTGTATTTTACAGGACCCTTCTCTGAGGAGGCCTTTAGTAATTAGTAAGGCTGCAAATGGACTGTATTTTCTGCATTCAGCTAGTAGATCCTCTCTTGTTTCTATTTCCAAGTTTGTTCCAATTTCAAATTCTACTTTTTGTAATGTACCTAGTCAACTTCCTTGTTCTACTTCTCATTCTGTAATCTCTAGTTCACATTGTAATTCCTCTGTTGTTACTAATAAAAATGATGTTTTTGGTATCAAATACTAGGCCATATTCCTTTTGCAAGAATGAAGTCTATCCCATTTTTATCAGATAATATTTCATCAAAGTAACCTTTTCTGTGTAATGTTTGTCCTATGGCTAGACAACCGAGGTTACTTTTTCCAGCTAGCTCTATTCATTCTACTGTACCTTTTCAACTTGTTCACATTGATATTTGGGGTCCCTACAACACCCAAACATACAATGATTTTAGGTATTTTATGACTTTAATTGATGACTTCATTAGGGTCAAATGGACTCATCTTCTATCTTGTAAGAGTAATGCCCTTTCAATCCTTAAAGCTTTCCTTCAGATGGTCAAAGTTCAATTTCAGTCCTCAGTTTAATGTTTTAGATCTGACAATGCTTATGAACTAGGTAGTAATGCTGAAGCTCAGAAATTTTTTACTGCTCATGGATTCATCACCAAACAACCATTCCTCACACTTCTCAATAGAATGGTATAGTTAAAATAAATCACAAACATTTGTTAGAAGTATCAAAAGCACTTCTATTTCAATCAAAGCTTCCCCTCAAGTATTGGGGTGAGTGTGTCCTCACTGCTACTTACCTCATTAACAAAATTTATTCTTATGTCCTTCTCAATGTCTCCCTTTTTGAAAAAATGACAAGGTTATGCCCCCACTTATGATCATCTTAGATCTTTTGGTTGCCTCTGTCATGTTGTCAGTCCCAATCCTGGCAGAGATAGGTTTTACAAGTTTATTTCTCTTATTTTTCTGGGTTATGCTTGTGGGAAGAAGGGATACAAATTGTTGAATTTATCTTCTCACTCTATTTTCTTTTCTAGGGATGGTGTGTTCTATGAACATATCTTCCCCTATCAATCTTCCTGTTCTTCTGATTTTCTTCCCCTCCCATATTTGTTGCTGTCCCTTTCCCACCATCTGTTACTTCTACCCCATCGTATTTCTCCCTTTCTCCCCTGTCATTTCTCCTGCATCTCCTCCTTCCCCTTCCACTCTTCCTCTTGTTCCTCCTCCTACTTCCCATTTTTCCTCTTCTTCTACCTCACATTCTTCTACTCTGCACCTACTGTCCAAGCCCATGCTTATCTTGGGGACTATGTCTGTAATTCTGTTATACCTTCCTCCCTTTCTCCTACTGTGTCATCCAAGGTTCCTACAATTGAACTACATATGAATAAGCCCTAATTTTTCTAGCAGACTGTTACTAATCCTGCCTAGCAAGAGGCCATTCTAAAGGAATTTGATGTTCTTGCTACAAATCAAACTTGGGACATTGTCCCTCTTCCTCCACATAATAAGGCTATCCCTTGTAAGTGGGTCTATAAAATTAAACAAAGGTCAGATGGTACCATTGAGAGGTACAATTCCATATTAGTAATCAGAGGGGATATTCAAAGAAAAGGGGTTTGACTATACTGAGACATTTTCCCCAGTTGTTAAGATCACCATTATTAGATGCCTTCTCACTTTGGCTGTCAAAAAGGGTTGGACTATTTTCCAGTTGGATGTTAATAATATTTTTTGCATGGTGACCTACATGAGGAGGTCTACATGAAGCTTCCCCTTGGTCTGGTCATCTCTACCCCATCTTCTCCTTTTTCTCCTTTGGTTTGCAGACTCAAGAAGTCTCTTTATGGCCTCAAGCAAGCATCTAGGCCGTGGTTTTCAAAGTTGTCTGATTTTTTGCTATCCAGAAGCCATTTCAAGCAAAAATAAATACTCCTTATGTATAAAGGCTTATGATGTTTCTCTCTTTGTGGTTGCCATTTATGTGGATGACATCTTCTTAGCTGGGGATGAGCTTATTGAATTGAATTCTCTGAAGGCTTTCTTGGATAACCAATTCAAGATTAAGGATTTAGGTGTTGTTCATTATTTCTTGGGTTTTGAAATCACTTCACACCAACAGGGGTACCTCATAAGCCAACATAAGTACACCTCTGACCTCTTGGCTGAGTTTCGTTGTGACAACTTCACCCTTGTTTCTACTCCCTAAGATTCCACTGTTAAACTTGTTATTCATATGGAAGATCCTCTTTCTGATCCTAGCAAGTTCAGGATTGGTAGGCAAACTCAATTTCCTCCAACATACCAGTCCTGACATTTCATTTTCTGTCCAACACCTCAGTCAATTTTTGCAATCTCCCCATGTTCATCACATGCTAGCAACTCTTCATGTTCTCAAATATCTCTTAAATGCTACTACCCAAGGAATTCTCTTCTCTGCCAGCTCTGATTTGTCCTTAACAGCTTTCTCAGACTCTGATTAAGCTGATTGTTCTATTGCTAGAAGATATGTCACTGGTTTTTATATTATTCTTGGAGGTAGTCCCAATTCATGGAAGAGCAAGAAACAACCTACTGTATCTCTCTCCTCAGCTGAGGCTGAGAATAGGGCCTTGAGGATGGTGGTAGCTAAAATTTCTTGGTTGGTTTGACTGCTTGGTGACTTTCATTTTCCTATCTCTGCTCTTGTTCCTCTATTTTGTAATAGCCAGACAGCCTTACACATTGCTAAAAATCCAGTCTTCCACGAGCGCACCAAATACATTGAAGTTGATTGTCACTTTGTAAGAGACAACTTGAGTTTCAGGTTGATTTCTCTTCAATTTGTCTCCAGCTCCAATCAACTTGCTGATATGTTGACTAAGAACTTGTCTGGGCCTCCCCACCATCAGTTCTTGTGCAATCTTGGAGTGTCTACACCCTCTAGCTTGAAGGGGAAGGGGTGTTGACAATATTGGGCCTATATAGTTTTAGTTAGACATAAGGTGGCCCAATACTATACTCTGCCCAATTTTTACCACTTACACTATATTCATTTCATTAGCATTGTAATTGTATATACGTGGAATATTCTAGAAATAAGAGAGGTACAAATATTTTTCATCTTTCATTTTCTATCTTCTCTCTCTCCTTGTTACTGTTAGGGTTCATCCCTCTTTTATTTCTTCCACAAAATGTGAGGTGATATCTCACATTAACAAAAACTTCAATTTATAATGCAAATTTTAGACAAATTAGTCTGAAGTTCTTCAATTTGTAGTGCAAACTTTAGACCCGTTGAAGAAGTTCAGATTCAGAATTAGCTGAAGAACACAATCAAATTAAATAAAAGACCAAGGAAATATTCTTGCTTATAAATATAAAAACCACTAGTGTAAAGGACTCTAGTCCAAGACAGCCAATAATTCCCTACTATGAAATTGGAGACAGTGAAATAAGATGCATCCAAGAAGTTAATCTCACCACGATAACCAGGCCATGTAACCATGTTACTGGTATCCGATCCTGGACCTGTATTTTTATATTCAGCATAATACAACGTACTTAATGCAAAACTCATACCCTAGTGCTAAATCACAGTGTATTTCATATTCAATCAATAATACTTACATAGAGTCTTATGTGTTTTGAGAGAGAAAAGAAGAAGAAGAAGAAGAAGAAGAGGAAAAGAAAGTAGGAAGAAAGAAGTGCACAAGTAGCAGGAAAAAGAAGATGAGGCGACGACTGGTCTGAAATTGTAAAAATTAGGGTATTTATTAAATAATTTTACAAATATGAGTATAGGTTAAATGGGGGCGACCAAATAGGGCGCCCCGTGCAATTTTTACTATGAGAGGTGATAGAAGAAAGATTGGGATTTATGTGAAACTATGGGTGTCTTTGGTATTGAAGGAAAATGTTTTTCATGGTAGATAATTTTTCTGAAAAATATTTTGGAAGATAAGTGATTTTCTTACTTCTTTTCTAGTGTTTAGCAGTTAGCCGAAAAATATTCTTTAAAAAAAAATATAATCTAGGCAAAGTGGGAGATTGGGGGGAGGGGGCAGAGGAAAGAGGGCAAGAGAGGAGTGGATGGTGGGCCGTGCCGGGGGTTGTTTTGGGAGGGGAAGATTTGCCGGAGTGGGGGTTGGAGGGTGGGCGGAGGGTGCCATGGTGGGGGCTAGGTCGGGGTGCAGGGGTAGTAGGATAGGTATAGGGGCCAGGTGGCGGTGGTAAAGGTTGAAAGAGAGTTTTGAAAAATTATTTCCCTCCTCTTGATAGGGAAGTCATTTTAGTCGAATTGAAGGAAATGAGTTTATAAGAAAAATATTTTTCAAACATTTATGCCAACTAAACGTGAAAAAATTAAAAAAATATTTACCGAACACACCCTATATGTCATATTGGTTACGAAGACAAATTCAAGATGGAATAAGAAATTGATATTGCAATTTGAAAAAGATGGACGAAAAGAAAGGGATGGGGAAACTTATGTTATACTAATTGTTAAGATAAGTTCTATTATGTTGATCACACATGCAGTTATCATTTCAAGGGAATCGTGTTACAACTCCTGTAACGTTTGACTGGTGAAGTGAGGAAAACAATTTGAATGTGAAAATCTAGGTAACATAACCTTATTGCTTATCCTATGATGATTTTCACATACTTGGTTCCAATGTTCAGGCTTCTTATTAAGCCAAGGCAGAGTTGTATAACGTGTGTATTTGATGTATAACCTCACCACCAGAATTGAAATATATCCGCTACACTTTGCTAGAAATGACTGAAAACTAAAATAATTGGAAGCTGAAGTGGCAATTAGGTAAAAGCTTCATGTATAGGAAATTACTCCTAAAAATAATCAAAAAATAACTTTTAATGAATTTTAAAAACTTTTCTTTATTCAGTTGCATGTCATGCATGTTTATTCAGTTGCATGTCATGCATGTTTAATACTTCAAAATTACAGAAAAATCATAAAAAACTGTCACATTTTCATTTCATCCCATCTTAAGTTTAATTTGTATTTTTAGGAATTAATTATTCTTTAATTCTTAGATTAATACATAAAAATCACCAAAAAAATATACATTAGCTTTAATCAATTAGTTTACTTAATTAGTTAAAATGTTAATTAGATCGTCTTGGTAAAAAAAATTTAATTAGTAGTAAAATAACTATTTTTGAAGGATAAATTTGCCTCTCATATCAAATTTGCCCAATTTTAGGGCCAAAATTACCCAAGTTCATACCATCTTAGCCCAATACCCACTAAACTAACCCTAAAACCTATACTACTCCTTCAAATACACAGCCTAGGACCTAATCTGATAGAGGCAAGATACACGCCTGAAGAGATCTATTTTTTTTTGGACTTATTTTAGTTCTATTTGTCAAAATATAACTTACTTGGGTTCCGAACCCGGCCTAAAAAACAAAAAGTTGCGCCCCCCTCCATCTTCATCTTCTCCATCAGCTCTCTCTCACAAAAACAGAGAAAACGGCTGCCCCTCCCCCTTTACCTTTTCGTCTCGCTTCTTCCCTAAAAAGAAAAAGAAAACAGCGACACCTCCTTCACAGCAACCGGAAAACCCCATACCAGTCACCTTCTTCATCTCCTTCGAACCCAGCGACCACCACCCTTCTCATTCTTCCAGCAGCCACCGGAAACCAGCATTGGTAACGGGAAAGCCATTCAAAAACAAGAAAAACAGAACAAAATCTTAGAAAGTCGTCTCCCTCGAAAACCCTTCCTCTGTCACCGGCGAATCAGCCACCACCGCCGCCTCCTTGGACCACGCCGGCGAGAGGTTCTGTGTTCGAGGTCCTGTTTAAATTTTAGCTTCAAAAAATTCAAAAGAAATTTTCAAAAAAAAAAAAAACTGGACTGAAAATCCAGTAATGGGACTGCCGCTGTTGAGGGACTATTTGCTAAGCTCCAATTAGCGCATCGCAGTTATTTCTGCTGTTCAATTAGGTCAGTTTCCAATCTCTGTGTATTGTGATCTCATAGAATAAAATTGTTAAAATCCTATTTAACTTTTGGATTTCTTCAAATTATGACTTCAGCTGTTTTTGATGTGCAATGAATATCTAATAAATGTGTATTTGGCACCAATTTAGATAGCACAGTGAACTAATGTGAAACGTGATGACTATGTGAATTACCTTGATGTGTAATAAATGCAATGGGATTTTTTTTGGATTGTTCACGTGTCTTTGTGAAACATTTGGTTTCTTTGGTGATGAACGAATTAAGTGTTTATGAAGTGTGCGTCATTCATCTTTTTCAAAAAAATGATTCTTAATGATCGCTAGTATACTTTCATGTGCACTTTTTAATCAATTATCGTGATTATGTATATATATATGTGATATAGTTATGATAGCAAAAATAAATCAAGGTATGCGGTCGCGCAATTCGGCCAAACAATCTTAATAATAATAAAATATTTAAAATTTTGTACATGTTTACGTTACACAAATAAAGGTTAAAATGAACATAGAAACACTCTTAGGAAAGGATTTTTAAAATTATCGGAATTACGTACATGCTCGCGTGACGTGATTTCGACTTCTTTTGACAACCAAAACAAAAACACGCGCTTGTGCAACTTTAGTTACTTATTTAATTGAATTCAGTGTCGAAAATTATGTACACGTCCGCATGACATGATTTTTGACACATCCTAATCTCAACGGGTTTACGCTTACGTGACCCGTCTCAAAATAACTCTTTAAAATACAAGCGAGCAATAAAAGTGGTAAAGAATATATAAATGCACATAGGTATAAAAGCAGTAGTTTAACAATTTAGGCCAAGTTTAATCATTAAGTGACCGTGCTAGAACCACGGAACTCGGGAGTGCCTAACACCTTCTCCGGGTTAACAGAATTCCTTACCCTGATTTCTGGTTCGCAGAAAATTTAAACAGAGTCAAAATTTTCTCGATTTTGAATTTCTAAAAATAAATAAATGGTGTCTCGAGATACCATAAAAATTCGGGCGGTGACTCTGAAAACAAATAAATAAATTCAAAAATCAAATAATGTCACTTAAAGTGGAAAAACTCCCTTGTTACCCTTACCGGGGAAAAAGGAGGTGTGACAGCTCTGGCGACTCTGCTGGGGAAAGAACCCAGAATCTCTGGTTCAGGGTCCAAGAATTCTTCTTGGACTTCCTAGACACTAAGCAACCTCCAAGAAACAATACAAAACCAGAAACAGACTTCCTACTGTCGACACAACTTGCCCAGTCAGAATCACAATAGCCTTGTAAAGAAAAATCAGGACTGCTAGAAAGCATAATGCCCAAATCAGAAGTATGACGAGCGCAAAATCGGTGTATAAAATTTAGGTTCGCTAGTCAAAGATAGTATAGTATTAAAATCGTCTCCACGGAGATTGGTTTAAATAATATTTTAATAAATCTTCAGCTTAACTCTATCCAGGAAAATAAACCTTTGATTTATATTATTATCAACTAATATTAAAAACCAAGATTATCGATAGTGAGAAAATAGTAGAAATTTAATGACTAAGTAGCAACGATTGAATATCAAGGTAAGAAGTAAGGGATGTGACAAGATATGTGATCAACTATTATTCTGGGTAACTCCGTGCTAAGTTCACTCTTAACTTCTATTGACTCTTTCAATTTCAACAGATGATTAGGCTATCTTAAGGATTCAAATTCTTCTTCCGAGTGAATGAGAGTTCCGTTAACCAACTTAATGACAGGTTTTATGAACATATGCAAAAATGCAGTGAATGAATGATCTTTCGAAGAACGTTTCTCGATTATTCTTCTAAATTGAGTCAATTGATAACTCTCTAACCTCTTTCGATTGCCTATGAGAGGCATAAAATCAACCCACACAAGATAACACAATGCGAATTGCAGCAACAGTTCTCTTTCGATTACAGTAAAATCACAATTGGCATTGCTGTTCAATTAATAACTCATTCAACGAATTCAGGCAATTAACATAGAGTAAAAACCCAAAACAATAGTCAATCACAATATCCGTCAATACCCTAAGAAAGATTACTCCATAATAAAGAAGTTATTCATCACAAGAGTATTAGAAGAACAAGAAGACATTACAATTCTCAAAAACAAACAAACTTTCGTATTGAATGAATTAGATAAAGTATTTTGAGTCTCCGTTGTTTCCTTCCCTTCTTCTCTCCAAAAGTTTATCCAAAATCTCCAGATCCCTCGTTTTGAGACGAGCTAGGCTTCATATAGGTCAAAAAGAGTCGCCTCCAAATTTACCAAAATAGGCCTGGGTAAAGTTCCCAGAAACGGACGTGCGTGGCGGCGCATCTGGAGCTATGATCACGCTCATTGCCGCTCATGTTTGGTATAATACCGTGTCACTTGCACGGTCGGGTGCCACTAGGGTATCTTATGTGCGGTCGCGCATCTGAGTTCCGTTCATGCTCAACTCTTTTTTTCTCCCATTAAGTGTAATAGTCATCTGTTGATCCCCGAACACGATCCCATGGGCTTTTACTCAGACTTCAAAACTCCAAATAACTCGAATTAGCTCCACAACATCTGCATAACTCGAAATCGCTCCTACAAGATATAAAACACACACTCAATGCAGAACAATATTATTTAAAGCTCAAACACTAATAAAATACAGTGAATTAGAGTGCAATAAGTGACCAGAATACGCAATTATAGCCTACCATCAAATTACCAGCCACATATCTAAGAACATGATAAGCAACCTCCAAATGAGGAACCTACTCTTGCTTTGTCATCTGCTGATTGTCACCCCTAATTACCAACCTAGATTTATAGCCTTACCCCTCTAGCTGATTGTCACCCCTAATTACCAACCTACATTTATATCTTTCAATTGAACCATCGGACCTCTGTTTTATTTTATTGACCCATTTGCAAGGTATGACTTTCTTACCAGGAGGTAGAGGAAGGATATTCCAAGTATTGTTAGCCACCAAAGCTTGAAACTCTTTCATCATAGCCTCCTGCCAAGCAGGATCGGAGGCAACCTGATGGTAAAATTGTGGTTCTTGCAAGCAACGATCAGAGGGTGAAGGAACCTTAGAACTAGCAACAAAGGAGAGAACATAGTCACTAAGGCAGGAGGGAGGATTGTGATGTTCTTAAAGACCTTCTCGAGACATGAGAGGGATTAGGAGAAGGAGAGGAAGAGCTAAGGGATCTTCCAGAAGAATCAAGAGGAGAAACAAAGGAAGAATAACTATGGTCAGAAGGACAGACGGGACTAGAAGAAGAAGGAGGAGGAACTGGAGAAGGGGAGAAAACTGTCACGACCCAAATCCATAATAGCCGTGATTGCGCCCAACACCATTGTTAGGCAAGCCAACACTAATTGAACTAGTGATTTCCCGTTTAAATAAATTACTATGTGGATAAAAATTATTCATTTGTTAAGAGATTCATAAACTTACCATGGAACAAAAATCAAACGAAAATAACGAGTACAAACCATAATCATATAACAATATCAAAATCAAAAGTCTACTAGTGTGTGTGCCAAGACCTAGTGTCACGAGTATATGGGCAATCTAGTAGAATATACAAAAGAATACTAGCCTACTGTCTGAATAGAAATAGACAGAAGATAAAACATAAGAGAGACTCGAGCTGCTACGGAACGGCTCGGAAGGCAGCTCACTGTGAATTCTCGAGATGGGGATCAATCTACGCACCACACTGGTAACCAGATGCACCTGCCTCAGATCCTATACAATTAAGTACAGAAGTGTAGCGTGAGTACATAAATAATATGTACCCAGTATGTATCTAGTCTAACCTCGAAGAAATAGTGACTAGGGGTCGACTCCGACACTTACTAAGGACAATAACATGATATTATGATATTTCTACTTAAGCACGATATACAATAATAAGATTTAAAACTGAAATAACTGAACAAGTATTCACCATATATAAGAGCTTAAATCACTTCCTTCCTTTAAAACATATGATCACACAACAATTAATTTATACCAATTATAAAAAGAAATTCTAGTTCTATTATCACACATGAATACCACCGAGGACGTTCCGCCGATCCAATATAAAAGTAAACTATGCACTTCCGAGGGTCGAACAATGCGCCATAGATGCATCTATTAAACCTGCCGAGGAGAACGACCCGCTTCCATGAGAATAGAAGAAAGGATTACCCCGCTCGTGGAATATAATTGCGACGCATTCAAATACAAATTTATCAATAAAACATAACCCTTTCTTGATTTCCTTTCAAATTAATGACAGTTCCACTTGAAGTTTTTAAACTCTTAGAATCCTCAACTTAGTTCTGTTTGATAAAATCAACAAGTCTAATCAAATAACGGTATCCAAAAGCATGGTGTAAACCTAAAACTACCCGGACATAAACAAGAATAGTAGCTACGTATGGACTCTCATCACTTCGTGCAGACGTATCCCCCCACAAATAACCACACATATTAATTAAGTTCACCTATGGGGTAAATTCCCTCTTACAAGGTTAGAAAAGAGACTTACCTCGTCTCAAAGCCTACTTCCAAACTCAAGAATGCGCTCGAACCCTCCAATCAGAGCTGAACAATCCAGAACTATTCAAATAGTATAAAAACTAATCAATATATGTTCAAAAGTTCATATTCTAACTATGAAAGTGATTATCCAACCCAAAAGGCAAGATTCCTAAAATTCACTCCCGGGATCACGTACCCGGATTCTGGAAATTTTCGAAGAAAGTTGTTACCCATAACCTTAGGAACATAAATATATGATTTTTACTAAGTTCCATAACCAATTTCGTGGTCAAATCTCATTTTTATCAAAAACCTAGGTTTTCATCTAAACCCTTGATTTTCACTAATTTTTACATGTTAATCTATCCATAATCTATGTATTTAACTCATGTTGTATGGAAATTACTTACCTCAAAGTGTTAGGTGAAAACCCTCTTTCAAAAGCTCCAAAAATCTCCCAAGAGATGAAGTTGAATGAAATAAATGGCCTAAGTCCCGCAATAAATGAGCTGTGCACAGGTCTCAGATGTCGCATTTGCGAAACCTGGTTCGCAAATGCGACAAAATCATCGCAATTGCGAACTGGGCCTTCCCCCTGTCCAGGTCACAAATGCGACAAGGGAATCGCAAATGTGATCAACGCAGGGTCGCGAATGCGACTGTTTCTCTCGCAATTGCAAGCTAGGCCCAGACCAGGCTTCATTGCAAATGCGAAGCCTTTATCGCAAATGTGAACATATTCTCGCATTTGCGAGATCTGCAGCAGCTGCCAAGAACACCAGAAAACTAGAGTGTTTTCAATTCCTTCCACACGTCCGAAAATCACCAGAGCCCTCGGGGCTCCACACCAAACACTCTCACCAGTCTAACAACTTCATACAAACTTGCTCGTACGATCGGAACACCGAAATAGCATTAAAATCCACGAATCAAATGCCAAAACGCATGAATTAACTCATGAACTCAAAAACTTCTAAAAACACTTCCGTGCATCTGATCCCTATCTAATCGACTCGGAATGACGCCGAATTTTGTGTGCAAGTCTTAAACGATATACAGAACTATTCTGAGTCTCGGAATTCTGTTTGGACCTTGATATCACCAAAACCGCTTCTAACCAAATTTAAAGAACTTTTAAAACCTTCAAGAACCAACTTTCACTATTAGGCGTCGAAACGCTCCCATGTCATCAAAAACCCGATCCGAACATACGTCCAAGTTCAAAATTATCATACGAACCTATTGGAACCATCAAATCCCAATTTGGTGGTATTTACACAAAATGTTGACCGAAGTCAAACTTAGCCTTTTAAGCCAAGCTCAAGGAACCAAGTGTTCTGATTTCAACCCAAACCCTTCCAAATCCTGAACTAACCATCTCCGCAAGTCATAAATCAGTAAAAGCAAGTGCAAGAAGTCTTATTTAGGGGAACAGAGTTCTATAAAGCAAAACGACCGATTGGGTTGTTGCAAAAACAGAAGGAGGAAATAGATGAGTAGAATCAGGAGAAGAGTAAGGAAATACACTTTCATGGAACACAACATCCCTAGAATGAAATATACTAGAATTGAATAATGAGAGTAGTTTATAACTCTTCTTGCCTGAACTGTAACTAAGAAAGACAGATAGAATGGATCTTGACTTTAATTTATCCCTGTATGGTTTTGGGACTGCAGCAAATCAAAGATAGCCAAATGTCCTAAAATGGTTGACAGAAGGAGCAGTACCACAGAGTAAGTCAAAAGGAGTCTTGTTATTTAGCAAATGTGAGGGAAATCTATTTATTAGGTAAGTAGTAGTCATAATACACTCACCCCAATAATTAACTGGCAATTTGGACTGAAAAAAGAAGTGCCCTAGCAGTTTCAGGAAGGTGTTTGTGTTTCCTTTCCGCAACACCATTTTGTTATGGTGTATGTGGACAAGAAGTATGGTGTAGGATTCCATGGGCAGAGAAGAAAAAATGAGCTGCTGACTAGAACCTAGTTCAAAGGCATTATCAGACCTCACTACTTTAACTAGAGCATCAAATTGAGTTTCGACCATTAGCACAAAGGACTGTAATAAGGTGAAAGCACTGCCTTTTGAAGATAGTAAAAGAGTCCAGGTAGCCCTAGAAAAATCATCTACTATAGTCATAAATATTTGAACCCATTATATGTTTGTGTGTGATAAGGGCCCCAAAGGTCTATGTGTATTAGTTGGAAGTGCGAAGTGGAGTGTATTTTTCTTTCAGGAAGTGGAAGCCTTTGTTCCCTAGTCATGGGGCAAATGACACAAAAATATTTGTTTCTTTGGCAGTTTATTAGACAAGAAAGAAATAGACTTCATTTTATTAAGGACATGTGTCCAAGTCCCGGATGCCATGAATGGGTCTAAAGACAACACATGAGATTGAATAACAGAAGAGACATCATCATTTACACATACAAAATAAGCACTGTTGGAAGTAGAACTACTACTCTTATTCAAATCATGCAAAGTAGATGCAATACTGGTATTTACAAATGAAGGATGGAAAGTAGAATCAAATGCAACAAGATTTACAGGAATTGAGAATGTAGATCCCATTCTGAAGACTACCAAGAGCCACTGGCTTTTTCAGAGAAGGGCCCTGCAAAACATAAGCAATAGAGGAGAAATAAGCCAAACAATTCAGTTATAAGACTAACTGAGCAAGGGAAATGAGATTATAATGGAAGGAGGGCCTTAAAAGCATATGAGTTAGAGAAATTTTAGAGGATAGGGTAAGAGTACCTGTACAAGTCACCTTTACCTTATAACAATTTGGTAAAGTGACAAGATAAGGTAATAATAGAGGTTTAATATCAGTTAAAAAGGAAGAGTGTGGGTTCATGCGATGGGTTAACCCCGAATCTATGATCCAAGGACTATCCTCTACCCTAGAAAAATTGCAAGCAAGCAAACCACATGATTTGAAGTCAGGATTACTTATCAAACCTATAAAGATGACAGAACCAGCATAAATCTCTTGTGATGTCCCAAAGGCTCGAGAATGTAGAAGACTCAACAGTTGATCAAAATGTTCCTTGGTGATACTGGAGTTCCCACCATCAGACTGGATTACTTTGTTATCACCACCAGAACTTTCAGAGTACCCAATTGGCTAAGAATCCAACACTTGAGCAAATGCTGAAGTCCTTTTGAACTTAGTCTGAAAACCAGGAGGATAACCATAAAGCTTGTAGCATTTGTCAATCTGATGACCAGGCTTCTTAAAATATCGACATATAATATTGCTCTTCCTGGAAGGGTCAAAAACCAGTTGTTTGTGAATCAAAAGTAACTCTTTGAGAGTAAGGCTTCTGAATACCAACATAAAAGGCAATAGAATCAGAATTGAGAGATGGAACACTAACTTGAACTCCAAACTGGCTCTTATCATTAATGAGCATCGAGTATACACTATCCTCATCAAGTAGAGGTTTTATCATAAGTATATTTCTCCTAATGATGGAATATGACTTGTTTAAACCCGTCAAATTGATGAACCTTCTGCTCTTCATCTAATCTTTGGTAAGTCTCCTTGCATCCACAAACACAATCAAGATATGATACAGAAAAGGAAAGCTCATCCCAAAGGTTTTTAATTCTCTTAAAATAGGATGACATACTTGAAGATCCCTGAGTAATTGAGGAAATTTCCTTACAAATTTGAAAAATCATAATTCCACTAGCTTGACCAAATCTACACTCAATCTCCTTCCAATGTTTTCAGCATTTTTAATGTACATTACGGTTTCCCTAATTTCCCTATCTAAACTATTTAGAATCCAAGCTACAACCATATTATTACACCTGACCAAGGCTCAAACAAAGGAGCGCTAGCACTAGGTCATGCAATTGTTCCATTAATGAGCCCCAATTTATTCTTATAGGATAGACCTAATAACATTACTCGACGCCAACTTCCATAGCCATTGCCATCAAAGGTCGTGGTGACTAAAATTGTACCAGGTGAATCAGAAGGAAGCATATATAAAGGAGTCGAAGGTGTTACAGTGCAATTATCAGTCACACCAGAAGTATTAGAGATGCCTTCGACAGTAGAACTCATTGCAAGACAAAGTATAACATAATTTGATAGAAATCAAAATTAGGGTTTCAAAATATGGGAAAAAGTACCAAACATGCCTCAAATCTCTGAAAAAGAAAAGCTTTGACAGAAAATAAATCAAATAACAGCCGCACATCTTCACTGAAGATCAAACAGAGTAGAGCAAGTCATCGAAAAAAGTAAATCTCTGCCGCAATTGGAGACACAAACTACTTCGACAAAATCACAAACCAAAATTCCTTGATGCATAACAGATATTCAACGCCGATTAACTCATCCTTTGGCTCTGATACCATGTAGATAGGTGAAGTCAGAGAGAATCGACATCAACGAGAGTTGAATCAAACCCTAAGACGGAGCTGTCTAGAGAGAGCTATTTTAGGAGAAATGTAAAATATTATTTCTAAAATGAATTGGTTAACTAATACACTGTAAGATGTTTAATATATACACAATACAATTGGGCCGGTTCATTTGATGGGCCAGAATAAGAATAATATAATTACAGATGGGCCGGGGCAATCTAACTACTAGACACTACTAACTTTAGCTCCAACATGATCCAGGTCCACATATTTCTCCTAGAATGGGAGGTGATAGAAGAAAATTTTATGTGAAAATATATGTCATATTGGTTAAGGAGACAAAATGAAGGTGGAACAAGAAATTTATATTGCAATCTGAAAAAGATGGACGATAAGAAAGGGATGGGAAAACTTATACTGTAATTGTCACGATAACTTTTATTATGTTGGATATGATTTATGTCTTCAATTTTTTCAACTTCAAAAAACTATTGTAGTTCTTAATTACTCAGTCTAAACATGCAGGCCAATCATGTATGACAGTGTCATAAACTGTAAGCCAGAGGAGTATAACGTGTATACTTGATGTATAACCTCAGCAGTACATTCATCATAACTCAAAAAAAAATAAAAAAATAGGGGAGAATAATTCAATTCTCTTTTATTTAAAAGCTAAATGTTTATGAATGCATAATGTATACAAATGTTTAATCGCAGTTACAAACTTTGTCTTATTTTTTATTAGAGTATTATCATCTCGATTAGGTTGAAACTCCACGAAAAGGAGCTCTAAATAATTACTCTTGCTTAGGCTTCATGGATAGGAACTAACGGCATTTTTCCTCCATAAATCTCTGGTATCTGACTTTCATCAATGTCTTGAAGTAGAGTTGTCATTACACGTTTGTTTTCCACAAACATGATCTGATGAGAGGAAGAATAAAAAATTAAATTGGTAAAGGTAATTAATCTAACACAAGGTTTAACCAATAACTTAAGCTTGAGCTTGACTAAACTCTAGCATTGTTTCATCAAACCATAGTAGAGTCTCACCTTCTTTTTGGTCTTGTTATCAATAAAAGGAGAAACAATTTTCCACAATGTCCAGAATAGGTAAGGAATATGAACACCAAATATTTTTTCAAGTCTTTCAGGGTAGCAGTCAGTAAACTTAAAGATTATGGACTAGAATATGGTGAGCCGTTTTCCCATGACAATAACAGGGAAAAGAATAATAAGGATTTCACACACACACACAAAGCACTTTTACGCTATAAATGTATTTTAACATATTTTGATTTTACTAGATAAGCTATCTTGTTTTTCAGGTTACTAATTCATGACAACTTACAACGGTTCGTATATAGAAGTTAAACTCAACGAAAATAGATAATTAAACCTGTAAAATGGATAGAGACCCAATGTATGCACGAGCATCGCTGTTGGCATAGCCAAAACCTTGGAGATCCACAATTACCACAAACTTTTCCCTACCTGTTGAGGTCCTGATTAATCAAGAAAAACACCCCCCCACCCCCCACCCCCCAAAAAAATAAAAAAAAATTATAATGATTGCATGATCTCGCCAGCTTCTTTGAAAAGGCAAATTTGGCAAGTGAGAATATTATATTAATTAAGTATTAGATAGTGTACCTTGAACACAGTTTGTCTAAAGCCAAGACCACAAATCCTGTAAATCAAAACAAAGTCTTGACTATACATTAAGTAGCAGGCGAAGTAGAACGGAATTAAACCAGAGAAAGAAAACAAAAATCATACGTTTTAACTCGTCAGGACCACCTAGTTTATTATGAAAATGTCTGGCACCTAAAATGACAGCAATAGGGCGTCCTTGTTTGTCCCTTCCTTGCATGAACATTTTGTTGTGTGCTATCTGGTTTGGAATCTCACTCGATGAAATGAAGCCATTTGGTGCAATGCTTTTCTTCCATTTAAGGCATTTCAACAACATTGCCGAAGCTTTGTCCACGTCCAAATCCCTAGCTCGAAGAAACCTTCTTATCTCAAAATCATCTACTTCCTGCAAACAAAAAAAAAAAAGAGATAAAAAATGAATTCAGTCAATTCCTTAATTAATGAGGGATGCCTAATACCTCCCGCGCGGCCGGAACAAGATATCTCGTGCATGAATAAATATAACATAGGGGCTCAACATTAAAAAAATCAAGAACGTGGATGGGTCTAACTCTAACTAGAAGGGGATGTAGAGTGATGGTATCCAGTTAATCTTAAACTGTGTACTTTTGACATGAAACATAAATTTACGTATAAAAATTTATTAAAATTACAAAATTAGTAGTTATAAACTCATAATTGTAAACGTACAACCGGTTCAATGCTAAGAAACTTAAGTATTTAACTCATAGAATTTAAAACCTGAATTTACCTCTGACTCTAACGTCACAATTTAGAAAAATGAAGATTAGGCCAAATACATCCTCAAACGCATGCTCCTAAGGTGAGTATTTTCCAAGACTTACCCGGGCCGGCTTTTGGGTAAAGTCACTTAAGCCCAAGCTTTATGCCCCCAACTTTAGGAGGACCCACTTTTACCCTATAACTTTTTTAACTAAATATTTTTACTCATATCACATATCTTGGTACAAACTAAAAAGGAAAGATATCTCTTTTACTTAAAATGGGCCCCTAACATGTAAATGTAAAATTTATGGAAGGAATCAAGTGATTATTCCTTTTCTTTTTTCTGTTTTTTTCTTATTAAATAGTATGTAAATCTTTTCACTTCCTTTCTTGGTTTTCATAATATTCAATTTTATTTTTAAACTTTCTCAGTTCTCACCAAACGTTACTATTAATATTATTTTTTCTTTGTGCTCTAAGAGATTCTACTGTTCTGTATTTTTTGTCTATCAAGTTAAAGCCTACAAGAAATATATTAAAATCAGGAAATATTTATTTTCACATCAAGTAATGAATCGGGTTCTTATATTCTAATTTTTTAATATTAATTTTCATCTAATCGTTTGTTTTTCTTGATATTTTTAATACACATGCATATATTATCTTTTTAGTATTTATTAAAATTTAAATATGTCAAATAGAAAGCATGAATTCTGTTATTCCAAACTTAAGGAAAACAAATGTTGAATCTTTGATACAATCCCAAAAAGAAGAGATGATAATACTCTAATCAATAAACCCAATCAGAGAAAAAGACTTGATTCTTTTCCAAATGCTTGTATTGTTTATAAAATAATGGTAACAGTTCATGTAACAGTTACATTCGACCGCCCTCTATCATAAACTAAAAATTTGAAACAAGTTATTATAATTAAAGTTGATAAAATATTACTTAAGATCACCATGGTGCAATAGAGATTGAATGGATTAGTTATATTATTAATTGAAAAAGATTTATTAGAATAAATTGACTATAAAATACTTATTCATAATTTTGAATCTCAAAAATCTAGAAAATTAGATTTTCAAATAAATAATATATATGAAAGTTCTTATTTAAGGAAAAAAACTAAAGGCCTCTTATTAAAAGTTTGGCTTTAGGACCCCAATAATATTAAGCAAGGAAGGAAACTAATAAAGAGTTCCTCCTCGCGTTTCACTTTGCTTAATAGTACTATTTTCTTATTAGTCCTATTTAAAAAATAATAGATTTTTATATTTTCTTAATAAAAAACTTTTAAAAATGTTAATGACTATAAAGTCTTTCTTCTTCTTTTTTTTCAAAATTTTGCAAATTGAAATAGAGGGAGTATATAATACAATTTATACCTTGGAAGAAGGATCCTGCTTTTCGACAAGAGCTCTCATGAGGCAAATCTTATTCTTCTCTTCTTCACTGATTTTGTCATCGCATTTCACTTGGATCTCTTCTTCCTGCTGCTGCAATTTTGTTTCAAAATGAATTCCATTATTGTTTAACTCCTTTGCTACTGCATTAACCTTTCCCTCCATAACTTTCTTTCTTGCACCAATTACTAGCAAGAGAAATATACAATGCACAGAGGAAGGACCCAAATTCAAGATAACAAAATGATCTGCTTCAATATATAGCTAATTTGGAGGGGGATTTTAAAAAGAGGAACATGGGGAGGCTAGAAAATTAAGACTTTGCCGGAATGAGTAATAGCATGTTTGGTCAAGCTTCTAATATCAGCTTATTTTGAATTTTTTTTTTCTCAAAAGTGTTATTATACTGTATTTGTAAAATAATTCTGGAGAAAATAAAAAAACAAATAAACAGAAATGTAAATGAAACAAAAGTTAATCCGAGCTCACTGAATTCACAGTGTTTTCTTAAGGAATTTAATCCCCTCCTAGTACCCAAGGTTATGGATTATTTCCTCCCATGATAGAACGAATTACACACTGGTGTAGTGGTACTTCAAACCCCAGTGTTTCAGCGAACACAAAGTTCGGTAGCAAATCACACTTACTGTTGCTTTCTNCCCAGTGTTTCAGTGAATACAGAGTTCAGTAGCAAATCACACTTACTGTTGCATTCTTTGAAGTTAAAAGTATGCAGAAGAAAGGAGGAGAACTCAGAAAATCGAATGAAAAATCTGAGAGAATGAACTTGTATTTAGTCAATGTTGGGCTGAAATCTAAAAAGGTGCAACTCTTCGGAATGGATGTTTATGTAAAACGGCCATAGCATAAATATCATAACATAAATAGCTATTTACTCAACAATAAACCGGAAATTGAAGAAGGTGGTTAATTTTATGTTAGAAAATCAGAAAATGAAAAACGGTAAGATCTAATATTAATATTATTGCATTTAATAATAATAGTCTATTATTAAAAGAAATATTTAATAACATTTCTGTTAATATTTACTATTAACAAATAAATTTGGTCCAAAAAATTAACTAATCAATCGATCATTTGATCAAATCCAAATCCGAATCTGAATCTGAATCTGAAGCCGAAGCCGAAGCTGAGCCGAGCGACAACGACGATTAAGCTTAATAACCCAACAATCCCACACATGAATGGGGAATGGCTATATCATGGAAATATGCATGAAAAACTATGTGATTCGCAAGCAAGGATTAATTGCATCTAGATAAGTAGGTTTCCCTTTGAACTTTCCGTAGTAAACTTATGTCGGATATACTCGGTCAATTGGTAGATTTGATATCTTTGAATCGTCGAACTTTGGTGTATACCTAGACAACCATAAGTCACACAACCAACTCTTAACCGTCTTTGGTTCTCATTGTTGTGTTCGTTTCAACCATGAACACCGCTTGGTTTCATAAGTGCGTAGAGAATTGGCCTTATAGAATTCTCCTTGAAACGGCTAACACTTTACACTTACATAGGTGATTCCTAAACATATCATCCCGTAGATACACTATTTGATATATCCCGTATCAAATTTAAAAATCATTAAAAAGCCTTAATGCTTTATCCTTGGTACTGAACATTGTCTCATCACGAGAATGGACCAAAATTTTAGTTGACATTGTTGAACCGTCATTAATGAGTTTGTTTGATCTCCTTGAACATAGATCTTGGGATCTCCAGACTTCTAGGTAGAGTTACCGCCACAATGACTTGTTCTCGGCCATAGTCCCATTTTCCTTGATGATTTCTCAACTACCTCTCTAGTTAGGCCTTTTGTAAGTGGATCCGACACATTGTCGCTTGACTTTACATAGTCAATCATGATAATTCCTCTAGAGAGTAATTGCCTAATGGTTTTATGTCTTAGTCGTATATGACGAGATTTACCGTTATACATAACGCTCCCAGCCCTTTCAATTGCCGCTTGACTATCACAATGTATGCATATTGGTGCCAACGGTTTGGGCCAAAATGGAATGTCTTCCAAGAAATTCCGGAGCCATTCAGCTTATTCACCGGCTTTATCTAAAGCTATAAACTCAGCCTCCATTGTAGAGCGGCAATACAAGTTTGTGTGGATGACTTCCAAGACACCACTCCTCCACCAATAGTGAATACATATCCACTTGTGGACTTAGAATCATTTGAACCGGTGATCCAATTTGCATCACAGTATCCCTCAATCACCGCAAGATATTTAGTGTAGTGCAAAGAAAAGTCTTGGGTATGTTCTAAATATTCCAAAACTCGTTTCATTGTCATCCAATGAGATTGACCTGGATTGCTAGTGTATCGACTCAATTTACTTATAGCACAAGCTATATCTGGTCGTGTACAATTCATGATTTACATTAAGCATCCCAACACACGAGCATAATCCAATTGTGATATAATTTGGCCTTTGTTCTTTGCTAATGCAAGATTCACGTCAATTGGAGTCTTTGCAACTTTGAACCCTAAGTGCTTAAATTTTTCAAGTACTGTCTTAATATAATGAGATTGTGACAATGTCAGTCCTTGAGGAGTCTTATGGATGTTAATTCCCAGAATTAAAACAGCAACTTCCAAGTCCTTCATATCAAACTTGCCAGTTAGCATATGCTTAGTTGCATTTATGTTGGCAATGTCATTACTCATTATCAGCATATCATCCACATATAAGCAAACAATGACTATGTGATTTGGAACATTTTTAATGTACACACATTTATCACATTCATTTATCTTAAAATCATTTGACAATATTGTTTGGTCAAATTTCGCATGCCATTGTTTGGGTGCTTGTTTTTGTCCGTAAAGGGACTTAACAAGTCTACATACCTTCTTTTCTTTACCTGGAACCACAAACCCTTCAGGTTGTTCCATGTATATTTCTTCCTCCAACTCTCTATTTAAGAAGGCTGTCTTAACATCCATTTGATGAATTTCAAGACCATAAACTACAGCTAACGCTACTAACATTCGTATGGACGTAATTCTTGTAATTGGAGAGTATGTATCAAAATAGTCAAGACCTTCTCGTTGTCTATACCCTTTGACCACAAGTCTTGCCTTATATTTTTCAATAGTGCCATCATTTTTCATTTTCCTGTTAAAGGTCCATTTAGAACCCAATGGTTTATTTTCAGGAGGAAGATCAACCAATTCCCATGTATGGTTGTTCAATATGGATTCTATTTCACTATTGACTGCCTCTTTCCAAAATAATGATTCTGAAGAAGACATTGCTTCTTTGAATGTTTGAGGTTCATTCTCCAATAAGAAAGTCATAAAATCTGGTCCAAATGAAGTAGACGTTCTTTTACGTTTACTACGTCTTGGATCCTCCTGATTAAATGTACTTTCTTTTGTTTCTTCCCGAGGTCGTTTAGATCCTTCACCAATCGACTTACATTACTTTTTATACGGCTATATATTTTCAAAGAACTCATCATTATCTGATTCTATAACCATATTATTATGAATGTCGTGGATTTTCTGATTTATGAACCAGAAATCGACATGCTTTACTATTGGTCGCATATCCTATGAAAACACAATCAACAATTTTCGGTCCTATTTTTACCCTTTTGGGTTTAGGAATTTGAACTTTTGCCGAACACCCCCACACTTTAAAATAATTCAAGTTGAGCTTCCTTCCTTTCCATTTTTCATATGGAGTGGATTGTGTTTTTCTATGGGGTACTCGATTTAGTATTCGGTTAGCCGTAAGAACGGCTTCCCCCAAGAGTTCTGTGGCAAACCAGAACTTATCAACAATGCGTTCATCATCTCCTTTAATGAACGATTTTTTCTTTACGCAATCCCATTGGATTAGGGTGTGTAAGGGGCCGTTGTTTGATGAATAATTTCATATTCTAAACATGTTTCTTCAAAAGGAGATTCATATTCACCACCCCTATCACTTCTTATCATTTTGATTTTCTTGTTCAGCTGCATTTCAACTTCATTTTTGTATTGCTTGGATGCGTCTATTGCTTCATCTTTACTATTAAGTAAGTAAACATAGCAATATTGAGTACTATCGTCAATAAAATTTATGAAATACTTCTTTCCACCGCGAGATGGTATTGACTTCATGTCGCAAATATCTGTGTGAATTAAGTCTAAAGGATTTGAATTCCTTTCAACTGACTTATAAGGATGTTTAACATACTTAGATTCCACACATATTTGACATTTTGATTTGTCGCATTCAAACTTAGGCAATACTTCTAAATTGATCATTTTCCGCAAGGTTTTATAATTGGCATGATCCAAACGTATATGCCATAATTAATTTGACTCAAGTAAGTAAGACAAAGCTGAAATTTTATTATTATTCTCAACAACCATTACATTCAGCTTGAAAAGGCCCTCAGTGAGGTAACCTTTTCCTACAAACATTTCGTTCTTACTTATTACACCCTTATTGGACATACCATTCTCAACAAGAAGTCCAGCAGAGACTAAATTCTTTCTAATCTCGGAAACATGAAGGACGTTGTTCAAAGTCACCACTTTGTCGGAAGTCATTTTCAGAAATATCTTCCCACATTCTTCAATCTTGGCCGTTGCATCATTTCTTATAGAAAGCGTCTCTTCGGTTCCAACATGAGCATATGTAGCAAAAGCTTCTCTAACAACACAAACATGGCGAGTGGCTCCAGAAACAATCCACCACTCATTAGGATTGCCCACCAAGTTGCATTCAGAAAGCATAGCACACAAGTCATCAACATCTTCGTGCTTTTCAACCATGTTTTCTTGACCCTTCTTCTTGTCTTTCTTTGGAGCACGACAATCTGTAGATTTATGTCCAGCTTTCCCACAGTTGTAGCAATTTCTGTTGAACCGCTTCTTGCTTGGATTGCTTTTCGGTCCAGAAGCCTGCTTCCTCTTTCTCTTATTTTGAGAAGTATCCTCAACAATGTTTGCTCCCATTATTGTTGAGTTTCCACAACCTTTCTGTTCAACAGCTTTTTTGTCCTCTTCGGTTCTCAACCGAACAATGAGATCTTCAAGCGACATCTCCTTGTGTTTGTGTTTCAAGTAGTTTTTGAAGTCTTTCCACAAACGAGGAAACTTCTCAATCATCGCTGCTGCTTGGAATGCTTCATTGATGACAAGACCTTTAATGAAAATTCTGTTAGTAAAAGTACTAAAATTACTACTTTCAACATTAGAATTAGTTTGACTTATACCTTCAGCAAGGAGATCGTGAATAATCACTTGCAATTCCTGGATTTGGGTAATAACAGACTTGCTATCTACCATTTTGTAGTCCAAAAACTTTGTGGCAACGAACTTCTTCAACCCGACATCTTTAGTTTTGTATTTCCTTTCAAGCGCAATCCACAGTTCTTTTGACGTCTCCTCGCCACTGTAGACGTTATACAGATCGTCCTTCAGTTCGCTAAGAATATAATTCTTGCACTGAAAATCAGAATGCTTCCACGCCTCAATCACGAGAAAGCGTTCAGTCTCTGGAGTTTCATCGGGCAGCACAAGAACATCTTCCTTGATAAACTTCTGCAGACTTAAAGTAGTCAAGTAGAAGAACATCTTTTGCTGCCAGCGCTTGAAATCAATCCCGGGTTTTTCCGCCGGTGCCAATGCCGGTGTTGTTCGGCTAGTCGATGCATTGGCAGTCACCGTAGGAACAGTCTGGTTCCCATTGTCATTCGTCATTTCTGTAAAAGAATGACACAAATAAACGTTAAAATCACGTAGATTTTAATCTCCAATAGAGTAGAAAACCACAAAGGTTTTACTCTCCAGAAACATTAAGTATAACACAAATACAGAATATGTTAAATTCCTTAAGCTTGTTATTATACTGTATTTGTAAATAATTCTGGAGAAAATAAAAAAATATATAAACATAAATGTAAATGAAACAAAAGTTAATCCAAGCCCACTGAATTCACAGTGTTTTCTTAAGGAATTTAATTCCCTCCTAGTACCCAAGGTTATGGATTATTTCCTCCTAGGATAGAATGAATTATACACTGGTGTAGTGGTACTTCAAACCCTAGTGTTTCAGTGAACACATAGTTCCGTAGCAAATCACACTTACTGTTGCTTTCTTTGAAGTTAAAAGTATGCAGAAGAAAGGAGGAGAACTCAGAAAATTGAATGGAAAATCCGAGAGAATGAACTTGTATTTATAGCCAATGTTGGGCTGAAATCTGAAGAGGTGCAACTCTTCAGAATGGATGTTTATGCAAAACGGCTATAACATAAATGCCATAACATAAATAGCTATTTACTCAACAATAAACTGGGAATTGAAGAAGGTGGTTAATTTTCCGTTACAAAAACAGAAAACGGAAAACAGTCGGATTTAATATTAATATTATTGGATTTAATATTAATATTCTGTTATTAAAACGGATATTTAATAACATTTCTGTTAATATTTACTATTAACAAATAAATTTGGTCCAAAAAATTAATCAATCAATTGACCGAATCTGAATCCGAATCCGCAGCCGAGCGACGACGACGACGACGACATGAGACTTGCCTTCTTCTCAACTCTTTAAGAGCTAGAAGAAGAGCAATTGCTTATATACCCATCAAAAAACCTCTTCATCTTCCAATATGGGACAATATCCCCTTGTCAACGAGGGAATCTCAAATGAAACTCTAATATTTCATTTTCTCTCTATTTCTCATTCACCATCTTTTAAGCTACATTAAGCTTAGTAACCCAACAAAAAGTACTTTTAAAAAATTACTTTTGGTGAGAAAAAATTCGTATTTGGCTAATTAATTTGAAAAGTACTATTAAACAGCAACTAATATTTGGCTAAGACTTTTAAAAGTATTTCTAAGTATATTTTTCTCAAAAGTGCTTTTAAAAAAAAGTATTTTTTGGGAGATACTAGTTTTTTCCCCTTTTCAAAAACGACTTTTAATTCTACTCAAAAATATTTTTTTCCTTCTAAAAGTTGGCAAGCACGTTAACTTTTGAAAAAGTAGTATCAACAAAAAAATAATTTTTGGCCAAAAAAAACCTTGGCCAAACAAACTATTATCAAATGGGACCGCCGTGAATGTAGTTGAGTGATCAACTTAGAGGGACCAAATACTATTAAACCCATAGAAATGAGTATCTATGTACTTGCATTATGGCTCGTACGGCATCCAAATATTCTATGTGGTAAATGATAGGATCTCTCTGTCATGTATTAGAGATGTAAAATTTTCTGATAGGGAGCACGAATTCGAATTAATCGATTCTGGATACCATATGCTGGTAAAACAAAATCACGCTAATAAAGGTAGAACTGGAAATTTAGAAACTGTGAGTGCACCTTTTTAATATATATATTCTAAAAATTTATTTTGTAATTTTTTTTTTATGTGTATGTGTGTACGTGTTTGTTTTCATGCGCAACTCATCTAACCTAACTTGAAATTGAGGGTATTTGATATGTTTTCATAAGAAAGATATTGCTTTTCAACACGAGTTCCCGTCCACATGTTATATGTTAGATCCGCCTCTAATATTAACGCAATTGGAAACTATATCATGGAAAGATATATTGTACAAATATAGGGGTTGGCTAGGACGTGGGAGTGCACCTACTTACCTAACTCATAGTAGTTGTAACTAAAGAGTCTTAAAGGTTGTTTGGCCAAGCTGGAAAAAATAGTTTATTTTAAAAAGTGCTTTTCTAAAAATTACTTTTAGAGAGAAACAGTTTGTATTTTGTTAATCAGTCAGAAAAGTACTTTTGAGCAATAATTTATGTTTGGTCAAACTTTTCAAAAAAACACTTTTAAGTATCAAATTGCGAATAAGAACATGAATAAATTTACATAATAGTTAATATTATAAGTTAATAAATAATCTCACTAAAATTATTATTAAAGATAATAATTAAATCTTTTCATTTTTAAGTAGAATATGAACTAAAATTAAAAAGTACTTTAATTCTTTTAAGATGATTTAAATATATTAAAAAATTATTCAACAAATATAAAAGTATTCACTCCTGAAATCACTATATATTAGAAAACTATCTAAAAAATAAGAAGAAATACTTATACATTAGTATCTAAGTATTAGGTCTAAAATAAGTAAGGTTATTTTGATATATACCATATTTTGTTAATGATATTTTTGGTAAGAATAAAAGTCAAAATTACTTCTATTTCTAGGGATAAGCTACTTTTTTTCTCCTCTTCTGTTTCTTCCCTAAAGTACTTTTTTCTAAAAAGCTTGGTCAAACACCTGAAGTTTGGAAAAAAAGTACTTTCGACAATAAAAAAAAAAATACTTTTAGACTTTAGAGAAGCTTGATAGAACACGCTATAAGACCGCTTTGTTGAATATAATGTTCATGTTCTATGGTGTTGTATCTAAGGCCTATGTGTAAATATGAATTTGGTTGCATTTGGACGTATAATATTCAAAAGAGTAATCATGATAATTTTGATCTGTTTTCTATAGATCTAACGTAGATCACAATCAAGTCGAACTCTCCCTGCAAGGAGGAAAAAGGCGAAAAAATTTAGGGGTTTTTTGGAAAGCTAATTATTAAAAAGTCGTCGAAAAAAAATTGAGAAAAGTTGTGTGTGTAGATTAATTCTGATGTTTTTCTTTTCAAAACCATTGCTTGTTTCTGGTAGAGATCTGATTTCGGGAAATCAAAGTTTGCTTTTTCCAACAAAACAAAATTGATTTTTAGTTTCAAAAATAGTTTTTGATTTTTTCCCCTAATATAAATAGTTAATTCGTATAACTCAGAAGTTGAGAAACAATATCTACTGTAGACAATAAATTGCGTCGAAAAAAAAAAATCAAGACCGAAAATATCGTAACAGTCGTAGTATTTGATTTCAAGTAATTTGAGTGTACAATCTCTATGAATCCTCTGATTCTTTTTTTCAATAGTAAATAAATTCAAGGGCCTTTGAGCTTGATATTGAATCTATATTTGTTGTTACGAACGATGATCTTGAATTCAACTAGCACGAACTTTGATTTGAACTCGTACTCCTTGAATCTTGACTTGTTCTTCATTCTTGAGCTTGAACTTGATTTGTTCTTTGTTCTTGAGCTTGAACTTGTGGAGGAATTTGCAACGTTTGATCTACGGGCTATTTCTTGCTTCTTGTTATAACTTCTGGTGTCTTTTCTGGGTTATGAAGACCCTTATTTATAGTTGTGGAAGGGAGGAGTTGTGATAAGAACAAACTTTTTTCGACCAATCAAATTGAAGTGTGACATGACCGCATTTGATTGGCTAGAACATGTCACTTGCACACGTGGCGCGATTTCATTAGCCTTTTAATATGACTTGGCATGTCTTGTCATTTTTACACGTGACACAATCCTGTTGGCTCTTTCGCTTGACTTGGTGCGCCACATCATTTGACACGTGGCACCAAATTGGGCCTCTAGGAAGATGACATATTGGGCTTAATGAAGTGAGCTCATCACTTTAGCCCAATTAAATGACCAAGCCCAATGAATTAAGACTTATTTATTAACCCATATGTGTTGGACTTATATAATTAATTCAGTTATATTAGCCCATAATATTTATTTGGACCAATATATTATAAAATATAATCTAAATTCTTTTATGGATTTAAAATTTATATGCCTACAAATGCCCCCTACTTCAAGATTTACTTTGAGGTAATAAACCTCAAGGCGAGGCTTGAAGTATTGATAAATGATCTTCGGATCAACTTACCTCAAAACAAGCACTTTTGTGGTTTATTTGTATTACATAAATTATGACAACTGCTTAAAATAATTTGACTATGAGAATTAAAAGTCGGTCTATTCCTTAAAGGAATAAAGCTAAGCCAGGTTGATTAGGCACATATTGGTACCTGAATCAAATTTTATATGGAAATTCCACTTTCTCCGAAATTTAGAAAAGCATATTTCAATCATAATACCCACTAACACGTTGCATCTTAAATGCATCCATGTGCTAACAATTTGTATCATTTTCAAAGTGCTTTCTTTGTTTAATGGAATTTGACGTCAATGTTTAACTTAGTTAAAGAGACAAACACAAATTATTGATTCCTTATGGTCAACAAATACTGCCGGTCTAACAGATTCAAATTCTTTTCGGAAACGGATTATACCGATCCCACATCGAAATTAACCCTCTGTTAGTTGCCATTCACCCTCTATATAAAGTCGTATGCTCGTATTTGTTAAGCATCAATTCGCAGTATTTGCAAGCCACTTGAGTCTATTTTTGTGGACTCGGAAGCATTAACGCGAAGGTAATTTCTTCTTCTTTTCTTGTACTTTTCTACCTTTGTTATTTTTTTGTAGGTCAAACAAGGAGGATGTGTTCTTGTTTAACGAGATAATCCATGCATGAAGACGACAGTCTTAGGATGTGACGGGATGGGTACTCATCCCTGCCCGAATTATCGGAGAGATTACTCTCAATGCGGCTAGACTACTAGAGAGATTACTCACAAAATGACCCGACTATCGGAGAGATTCAATATGGCCCGACTACTGGAGAGATTACTTTCAAAATGTCCCAACTACCGGAGAGATTACTCTCAATATGGCCCCACTACCAGAGAGATTACTCTCAATGTGGCCTGACTACTGGAGTGATTACTCTCAGAATGTCCCGACTACTGGAGAGATTACTCTCAATATGGCCCGACTACCAGAGAGTTTACTCTCAATGTTGCCCGACTACTGAAGAGATTACTCTCAATGTTGCCCGACTACTGGAGAGATTACTCTCAATGTGGCCCAACTATCGAAGATATTTCTCGCGATGTGGCCCGAATATCGGAGGCCATTTCATCCATTCAGACCTTTGTGTTCATTATAATATTTGGATTTTGATGACCTTTTTTTTTTTTTTTTTGCAGCCCGAAGAGATGACAAATTTCAGAGACTATACTTCACCTTCCTCCAAACTTAGATATCTCCTAATCGGGACTGAAGATGACATAGAACAAACCAAGCTTTTGGTTCACACCCCACAAGTTGGCCGGTATGCAGCCTTATGGCCTTCTTTGAGGAACTCCCTTTATGTAGAAAACTGGACCTTGGAGCACAAGTCAACTTCTAATCCATTGTCCAAGATGTGGTCTCTCCAAGCGCCAATTCATCGCCACGTAAACATTGCTAGCACCTTTCCGAACTTAGGACGTCGCGTAATTCAAGGCGAAGTACGTTGGGGAAACACAACAACAGTTGAGGGTGAGTATTGTCATATTCCAGGATATTGGGAATGGGCTGAATATGTACTTGGCGGAAGCCCACAAACCCTGAGTACAACAAAGATTTATGATGCTGTCTATGCCTCACTTTTCACTTATGATCGAAACTCGAACATCTTGCAAGCATTTTGTGAGGCTTGGTGCCCCAAGACTAACACGCTTCTTACATCAGTTGGAGAACTATCTATCTCTCTTTGGGACTTACATATCCTTGGGGGTCTGCCCATTGCGGGTTCTCCATATGAAGAAGTGGTACCTGAGACAAGAGAACTCATTGGTTTGGACGAAAAACATATAAAATTTATTCCCCGATTTTGCAAGTATTTATTTGCTGCCTTTCATCATCTTAAGGAAGGTACGAGTGCTAACCAAAAGGTCTCTTTCAGCAAGTGGACAAATTTTTGGTATAACAAAACTTTGATATATAAACCTNCCATTATGTCTACGGCTGGCTTGCACATTACGTCAAAACTCATTATCCACTTGCTAAGGGTCCGTCTGTCCCTTTGATGGTGGCATACTCAGGAGAGGGAGTTGCGAGGTACTTTAACGAGAAGGATGCGAGAAAACGCATCCACACTGGGGAGGATATAGTTTGGACACCAACAATGTTAACCAATTCTCGTCCTTATTATTATGTGGATAACGATGCCCCTCAAGAGTTGGAGTCAAATTACTTCATGAGCTTACGTTTTAATTACCTCCCTTTGAGGTATGGTAACTCATTCATCATCGAGCCATATAGCCCGCGTCGGTTTAGTCGTCAATTTGGGTTTTACCAGAACGTACCCGGTTTTTTGGAGAATGATATCCATAACACATCTCTAGAAGAAGGACTCAGATTTTGGAGGATTTGCACACTGTATCGGTCTATGTCTCGTGCAGTTTTTCCCCTAACAGGGGATCCTGCGGAGACGCCTTTCTCCACCAATTATATGTCTTGGTGGGAGAAAGCGCATGGGAAGTTTCTCGAGAATAATTTACAAGCTTTGGTAGACAATGTTGGGCTAAAATCTACTACTTCTTTAGGAGGTGAAGATCAAGGTGTTGGAAGGACGCTCGCAAAAGTTAAAGAGCCACGTACTCTAAACCCAAAAGTAGCTACACAACATAAGAAAAGGAAGATTAAATCCTCAAAGGCGGCTTTGAAAGAGGTGGTGTGCACTTCAACAGATTTGGAGAAGCACCCTTCAGTTGTTCCATTTAGCACGCAAGTTCCTCAAGATGCAAGCCAGAGTACCAATGAAGATCAAAACTGGAAAAGGAAACGGCCTAACCCAATAGAGATCGTAGAGGTTCCAAGTGTTGATAGTCCCTCAAGAACGCCTACAACTTGTAACAAGGAGGTAGAAATACAATCACCTTGCCCTTTTTTTTTGTTTATTTATTTATTTTATTTGTTTTAACCAAACAAATGGCTCTACTAAAAAATATTAACTTTCTTTGCCTTTCCCTTATGCAGTTAAATGCCATTGGGCATCCGGTTGTATCCCCACATGATAAGCCGCAAGTGAGTAACGAATCTATTGGAGGGCCTACATCTAAAGTGAAGTCATCTTCAAAGGCGTCATCTCTTCCTCATGACAGATCCCTAAACCAACCAACTCTAAACGAGATAATTCGCGTCCCACCGATGACAAATATAGCAGTATCTATTTTTGAAGGAAAAATTTTTTTCTTTAATCGCAAAAAGGAATTCGTCTTGGGACTTTGGGAGGATATTTGCAACAGACTCTCCAAAACTCATACAAAACTGCTCTCATCTTATAGGGAGCAAATCGCTGAGATTTTTGAGGATATGAAGAAGACGAATATTTTGGATCTTTCTCCATTAGAGAGTTTACTGGATTCTCTTTTTGAGCTTGCTGCGTCATATGACCAAGAGCGATCCAATATAGATAATAAGACCAGTGAAGATGAGAAACTAGAGATAATTTTTAAAGCTAAAGAGCGCCTCGAGTCGTTCAAACTTGAAGCAAGTGAGAAAGTCAAGAAAGTTTCCTCTAGTGACAAGAAACTGAAGAGAGTCATGAAGAAGTTGCAGACATTACAACAAGAGAGGGAGAACCTCGAAGGTGTTATAGAAGCGACTCAAAAGTAGGTTGAAGAGATTCAGACAAAAGTTTTAGCTGCCGAAACTGAGGTCTCTTTATATGACAACGTAAATTTGCTGACTGATGAAGATTCAGCCAATTTGGAGGAGATGAAGAAGAACCTGGAGACTAGCTGTCAAGAATTGATCAACTACAAATTTTGTTTAGATTAGGATATTAGCATTCTCCCCTTTTATATTCATGTTAGATTGATCTAGTGGATTTTTATTTCATCTTAAATAAGATTTCTTCTCTTTTGCTTTACATTGCCCGACATTTATCTTGGTCGCATAATTTTTAGCTTTTCGTACTCATAACGAAAGATTCATAATTCATCGTAGGATAGTCCAAATAATGAACCGTTTGATTTCTCGAAAATTAGACTTTATTATCTAAAACATATCCAAAACTTAGAATCAAACATATTCAGAATCTACCCAGGTAATATTTTGAAAACAACTTTAGATTTCACCACGTTGAAAATTTCAGATTTGCGCAGTCTTGTTAAAAAAATCATATCTTGGTGTAGAAAACTCAAAATCATGAACCGTTTGATTTTTTAAAATATTAACTTGTACATATATGACATATCCAAAATTCAAGATCTAATTCCTTAATGATATAATCAGATAATGGTTCAAAATCAATATTAAATTCTGATGAGGCGACAATTTCAGATTTGCACAACTTCACCAAAACTTTTGTATCTTGCCGTAGTAACGTCGAAATCACTAACCGTTTGATTTATTGAAAAATTAACTTTCAAATACATAACATATCCAAAAGGAAAAATTTAATGCCTTAGGGATAGTTTCAGATAATATTTTGAAGTCAATACTAAATTCTGCTACGGTGACGGTTTCAGATTTGCACGACTTCACCAAAACTTTTGTATCTTGGTGTGGGAGCCTTGAAATTGTAAGACCTTTATAATTATCAAAAATTGAGATTCAAGAGCTTCGTTCTCACCAGATATCTTAGGTCTAGGTCTCTCTGAATTTTAAATGTCATGAAGGTAGACCATAATAACTTGAAGGTGTGGCAAATGTGAAGGCATAACGGATTCCCAAACTTCAATGAAAATGCTTGGCATCCCCTTTAAAAGATATTAATCATTTCATTTCAGACACCAATTTAGCATAGCGGCTTGCCCCTTTTAAATCAAATGGGATCCAAAGTTTAACAGAAGCATGACGTCCCAGCTCGATTTTCAAATACTGATTGAATGAATTACATTCCATCGTACTTCATTCGGACAACGATTGGGGGATTATGTATCTTTTGAACTTATGCGAATGAACTCAGAATGAAACTCTAAGCTGCCTACGTACCTCGATGAAGAGGATCAAGTCATACCGTAGTTCAGAATGGGTAGATTTTTTTATTTTTTTAATTTTTTAATTTTTATTTTTTTATGTCCTAACTTTTGCCTAGGCCGCCTCTTTCGAGGTTTTCAACCTAGCGGACTTTTTTTTTTTAGGGCCGTACAAAGTTTAGACTCATGCGGGCCAGGAGTAGCATGCAGTTTATGCTCATGCGTTAAGGAGAATTTCAACTTCAAGGATAATACTTCTTCAAAAACTTGCCATTGATAGGGCCGATTCTCATGCCATCTGTATCAACCAGCTTGTAAGCCCCACTTGAATAAGCTTCTTGCACGGCATATGGCCCATCCCATTTTGAAGTGAACTTCCCTACATGTTTATGAGAAGTGATAATGGGTCTTCTTATGGAAATGACTTGATCTCCTACTTGAAAGGATCTCGGGCAAACTCTTTTACTGAAGGCACGAGACAATCGAGCTTGATAGCATTCAAGACTCTGTTGGGCCTCCAACCTCTTCTCATCAAGAGCCTCTAACTCTGCTAATCGAAGTTGAGCCTTTTCTTCATCAGTGATCCCTTATTGAATAGCCAGTCGTAATGAAGGTATTTGACGCTCAAGTGGCAAGACGGCTTCGACTCCATAAATGAGTGAATACAAAGTTTCTTGTGTTGGCGTGTGGTGAGTCGTCCTATATGCCCATAGATATTCTTCCATACGGTCATTCCAATCTCGTTTGGATTTGGAGACGACTTTCTTCAACAGGTTGCATAAAGTTTTGTTGAATGCCTCAGCTAGGCCATTGGCGGCAACATTGTACATCTAAGAGTTACATTTCTTGCAGCCAAAGAGATCACAAATCTTTTTCATCACCCTATTGTCGAATGGATTTCCATTATCCATTATTATGTAACGAGGAATGCCAAATCGATAGATTATGTTTACTCGGATGAAACTTGCAACATTTTCCTTCTTTACCTCCTTAAGAGCAATAACTTCAACCCATTTTGAGAAGTAGTCAGTTGCAGCCAAGATGTATACGTGCCCACCAGAAGACTTCGGCAGTGGTCCCACGACATCCAATCCCCAAGCGTCAAACGGCCAGGATGCAACAGTTGGATGCATCACTTCAGGAGGTTGATGAATAAAATTCGCATGGAATTGACAAGCCTTGCATCTTCGAGCGTAGTCCAAGCAGTCTTTTACCATTGTTGGCCAATAATATCCCATCCTTTTTATATGGAAGTGGAGCTTTGGTCCAGACTGGTGCGACCCACATACCCCGGAATGTGCCTCTTGCAAAGCTTGGAGTGCTTCTTCTTCCCCTAAGCATCGCAAAAGTACTCCCTCAAATGAACTTATGTATAGAGTGTCTTTGTAGTAAAGGAAGCGAGGTGCACGATGTCGGATTTCAGTCCTTCTCCTCGGATTTTCTGGAAGTATCCCATAACACAAGTAGTCGACAATGAGTTGTCGCCATTCTTCTTTCTCAACTTCAGAAACAACGACAAGATGCTTGAGTTTATTTTCTTCACCTTCAACCTCCTTTAGTGGCGGTACTACCCATTTTTGGCAGACAGTAACTAGCGCTTGATCAGGCAGGGTTAACGATGAAGCTAAGGCAGCTAAAGCATCAGCCTTCTCATTTTCTTTCCTTGGCACATGTTGAATAGTCATATCATCGAGCCACCCCATTAACTTTTTAGCGTAATCATGATATGGGCGTAGTTCAGGCTTCTTAACCTCGTAACTACCCAAAAGCTGATTGACCACTAACTGGGAGTCGCCAAAGACTTGTAACTGCAATTGCTTCATATCAACGGCCATTTCAAGCCCAAGTATTAATGCTTGATACTCAGCAACATTGTTGGAACAGAGTTG